>BTHU01000023.1:1507196-1751362 GCA_036184795.1 Tokudaia tokunoshimensis
AAATCAGAGACAGCCCCTACTACAATTGTTCAGGAATCCACAGGAAGACCAAGCTGCATATCTGCCACAAATGTGTAGGGGTTCTAGGTCCATTCCCTGCATGCTCTTTGGTTCAGTCTCTGTGAACCCCATAGGCTCAGGGAAGTTATCTCTGTAGGTCTTCTTGTGGTGTCCTTGACCCCTCTGGCTTCTTCAATCCTTTCCCCCACTCTTCCACAAGACTTTCTGAGCTCCATCCACTGTTTGGCTGTGGGTCTCTTCATCTCTTTTGATCAGCTGCTGGGTAGAGTCTCTCAGAGGACAGTTATGCTAGGCTCCTGTAAACCAGCATAACAGAGTATCATTAATAGTGTCAGGGGTTGGCTCTCTCCCATGGGATGGGTCTCAAGTTGGGCCAGTCATTGGTTGGCCATTCCCTCAGTCTCTGCTCCATCTTTATCCCTGCACGTTTTGTAGGCAGAACAAATTTTGGGTTGAAGGCTTTGTGAATGGGTTGGTGTTGCCTTCCCTCCATGGGAAGTCCTCACCTGGCTACAGGATATGGCCACTTCAGGCTCCGTATCTTCAGCTGCTAGGGGTCTCAGCTAGGATTACCTCCAAAGACTCCCAGGACCCTTCCCTTTCCCCAGTCCCAGAGATGCCTCCTCACCGATTTCCATTCTCTCTCCTAGCCCTCTCCTGCCCCTCCCTTCACCTGATTCCTATCTCCATTCCCCTCCCCACCTTCTCTTCGATCCAGTTCCCTCCCTCCCTCCCTCCTTCCTTCCCTCCCTCCCTCCACCTCCAATGTCTATTTTATATCCCCTTCTGAGTGAGATTCAATCATCCTCCCTTGGGTACTCCCTGCTACTTAAGCTTCTTTGGGTCTGTGGTGTAGTTTATTTCTTAATGGAGTAAAGACAATATAAATGAATTAAGGTCTCATGCCCATCCAAATGTAAAATCTATAGCTTTTAATAAAATCACTGATATACTAATATAGTAATTTGTTGTGTGCTTGATTTCTTTCATTCTTTTTTTTCTTTAAATCCTTAGTGCTAGTGAAGTCATGACTGTTAGAAGAGAATCCACAACTACTAATTTCTTTTAGAAGGATATCATCTCAACATAAGATTCTAGCTCTAGATCGGTGCTTCTCACCCTTCCTAATGCTGTGACCCTTTAATACAGTACCTCATGTTGTGCTGACCAGAACCATAAAATTACTTTTTTTGCTATTTCATAACTGTAATTTTGCTAGTGCCAAGAATTATATGTAAATATTTTTGGAGATAGAGGTTTGCCAAGGTCTCCTGACCCACAGGTTGAGAACTGCTGTTCTAGCTGATATTATATGGATAGTTTTTACTTTAAAAATATTCTTTATTTAGTAAAGAACTATATGATTTCAAAAATTAATCTGAGTTTAATCCAGGATTAGACTTCTCTTTTTCAGTTTACAGGAAATAAAGGAGCTAGAGAAGTTATAACATGGTATGAGAAAATGAAAAAATAATCAGACAAATTGAGAATGCAAGTCATCTTCACATTCTCATTTCTTTAAGAAGTCAATGGTAAGGGAAACGGACAGGGTAAGGGAGACCAAAGAAAACTAGATACCTGTGTCACAGGAAACTTGATTAGCTCCTGGTCCATTATGAATGTTTGTTTTGGGAACAGTTAGTGTTATGTGAATATGAGCTTACATAGATAATATCATATTAGAAAATTATCATTCTTTTCATAGGACAATTGGAGTAATGTGGAAGAACATACTTATTCTCTTTAGATGTAGGCTAAATTGTTTAGAGGTGAGGTGGCCTGGATTCTAATATATTCAACTTTTGTAAAACTTCAGTCAAAAACCAAACATAGCATATGTATGTATATATAGATACAAAAAACAAAAGTAAATATGGAATTATACTGGCAATTGTTAAATGCAGGTTGTGGTGGTTTGAGTATGCCTAGCCAGGGAGTGGCACTATTAGAGGGTGTGGCTCTGTTGGAGTAGGTGTGTCACTATGGGTGTGTGTTTTAACACTGTCATTCTAGCTGTCTGGAAGCCAGTATTCTGCTAGTAGCCTTCAGATGAAGATGTAGAAATCTCAGCTTCTTATGTACTGTGCCTGCCTGGATGCTGCCATGCTCCCACCTCGATGATAATGGACTGAACCTTTGAACCTGTAAGCCAGCCCCAATTAAATGTTGTCCTTATAAGAGTTGCCTTGTTCATGGTGTCTGCTCACAGCAGTAAAACTCTAACTAGGACATAGGGGGAGGGTGAAATGGTGTGTGTTATAATGCTTAAAATTTTCTGTATGTTTTGAATTTTTAAAAAGTAAAATATGTTGAGAAAGGGTTTGGGATATAACTCAGTTGGTAGAATGCTTGCCTAGCTGCATGAATCTTTCGGTTTGATTCTAATCGCCCTATAAACCAGATGTGTACATGTCCGATATTCCAGCATTCAGGAAGTTGGAGGAGAAGCAGTTCAAGGTCATCCTCAAAAACACAGAGAGTTCAGATCAGCCTGGGCTGTATAAAACTGTCTCAATAAAATTGAAAGAGAGTTGCCAACCTGTTAACCTGTTAACCTGTTAACTGTTAACCTCCCTGAAAACTAGATTGAGCTGTACATGTGGTGGTTGTAATTCTAGCTGAGGTTTTTGACACTAACTCTAGTTAACTAACATTAATGTTAGCATATATAATGTTAACTCTAGTTAACTAACATTAGTTAACATGAGATGTTGGATCTAACTGACTTGAGAATCATTTAGTTCTTTTAATTTCACTTTCTGTTTGATTCTAAATTCATGTGTCTTTAAAAGAATGTCTGGGCTCTGCCAGGTGTGGTAGTGTATACTTACAGTCTCAGCACTTGGAAGATGGAGGTAGGGGAAAGAGTTGAAGGTCTTCCCTAGCTACATAGCAAGTTAGAAGCCAGCTTGGAATACTTGAGACCCTATCTCAAAAACAAAACAACTAACCAACTGTCTTAGAGTTTTACTGTTGTGAACAGACATTATGACCAAGGCAAGTCTTATAAAGGACACCATTTAATTGGGGCTGGCTTACAAGTTCAAGGTGGGAACATGGCAGCATCCAGGCAGCCATGGTGCAGGAGTTGAGAGTTTTATATCTTCATCTGAAGGCTGTTAGTGGAAGACTGACTTCCAGTCGGCTAGGATGAGGGTCTTAAAGCCCCACAGTGACACACCTACTCCAACAAAGCCACACCTACTCCAACAGGGCCACACCCTCTAATAGTTGTACTCCCTGGGCTGAGCATATACAAACCATCACACCAACCATCCAAAAACCCAACAAAAATGGGGCTGGAAAGATGGCTTAGCTGGTAGTGTCTGCCACATAAGTATGAGGACTTGAGTTTGGATCCCCAGAACACACTTAAAAATTGGGCATGGTGGTAAATGTCTGCGACCCCAGTACTGGGGTTGGGGTGAGGCTGACACATGTCCAGAGATCAGTGGCTAACCAGTTTATCCCAGTCAAGCTAGGGTAGTGGAAAGCAGCAGAGAAAGACAGCGGGCATGACTCTCTCTCTCTCTCTCTCTCTCTCTCTCTCTCTCTCTCTCTCTCTCTCTCTCTCTCTCACACACACACACACACACACACAAACACACACACACACACATTTTCACATACAGAAGCTTAAAAAGCATGTTAGAATAAAAACCAATGAAAAATTGCCTGTGCTCTGCTTACAAGAGAACATATGTGTGCAGAACTTTCTCCTTTGATTAAAGCTACTTGGCTTTAAGTCAGAATGAGTATTTGTGTTGGGGTAATAATGTTCATTGTTAAAACCAACCAACCAACCAACCAACCAACCAACCAACCAACCCCACATTTTCAGGATCAGCATAAGAGAAGTTCATTTTCACCCAGTAATGGGCCAGAGGAAGGAGAGGCTGGCTTTCCATGTTGTTATTCGGGGATCTTCCATCTTGTACCTTTGAATCTCCCCTTCCAGGTAACAAATGTAGAAAGGAAAAGAGATCACACAGGGGAGATATTTATGCCACACAAGCAAATGTTGCTTATCACTTTGCTTACTTCCATTGGGTAGAAAGTCTAACTGGAAGGGAGCAAGGGAAATGTGGTGTAGTTGGTTTGAGGAAGACAAGCAGGCTGGAAAGCAGCCAAACACTCTCTGTTGCAGAATATGATGAGAATTGTCATACCAAATTCAGAAAAGAGAAGTAGGTGCTGGCAGTGGTGGCGCATGCCTTTAATCCCAGCACTTGGGAGGCAGAGGCAGGCAGATTTCTGAGTTCAAGGCCAGCCTGGTCTACAGAGTGAGTTCCAGGACAGCCAGGGCTACACAGAAAAACCCTGTCTCGAAAAACCAGAGAGAGAGAGAGAGAGAGAGAGAGAGAGAGAGATCTAAGTAATCCAGTTGGAATTGCATATTTGTGTTGATTCTGGGAAGCTACTTCTGTGGTTCCACTTACTGTTGCTACACAAATGTGGTCCCAGAGCCAGCAGCATGGGGCTCTCTTGAGAGCTTTTTGAGAATGGTGAACTATGGCCCTGGCTTAGAATTTCTAGGGCTGGGGCCTAGAAGTCTTGTTGTAACACATTATCAAGATTTTATTTGTTTGAATTGAATCTGCAGTTACTGGCTGACAGCAAACAGATCCCTCATATATTCCCCTCTCCCAAACATGCATATAGCCTTTCCCATTTGGTAATGGCAGAACTCCAATTTGGAGTGGTACATTATGTTTTTGTTAAATTGATGATGAACCTGTATTAGCATGACATATTCATTTCAAATTCATAGTTTACCTAGTATTCGTTCTTAGTGTTGTTTGTCCTATAGGTTCAGGTAAGTGTATAGTGTTAGTGTATAGTTATCATTACTGTGCCACACACAGTAGTATCACTGCTTTGAAAATCCTTTGTACTCTCCATTTGTCTCTGTCTCCCCCTGTCCTCGACTGCTGTGCAACCACTGGTACTGTTCTTTAGTTTTAGCCTTTCCAAAATATTTAGAATCATACAATATGTAGACTTTATAGGTTGACTCCTTGTACCTATCAATATGCACTGAAACGTCTTCTATACCTTTAATGACTTCATAGTTCATTTGTTTTTAGCACTGAAATAATATTCCAATGTGTGAATATATTCCACTAAGCACTCACCTACTAAAGGATATTTGGTTTTTTCCAAGTTTGGAAGTTAAACTCTTAGGCTTTGTGTGCTGGCACAACTTTAATCCCAGCACTGGAAGGAGAGGCAGGAGGATCTCTGTGATTTCAAGGCCAGCCCAGTCTATATAATGGGTTCAAGGGCAATCAGGGTTAGGTAGAGAGACACAATCTTAAAAAAGCTTTTGGGGATGTTGAGATAGCTTAAAGGTAATTGCCTCCTAACTTGAGTATGATCCCTGGTATTCATGTTGCTGAAGGAGGGAACTAATCCTACAATTATCATCTAACTTCTACATATGAACCAGTTAAATATGTTCATTGGTTTTTGTTGTTGTTTGAGACAAGTCTGATTGTACAGCCCAGGCTTGCCTCAAATTTATGCTCTTTTTGCCTCAGTTTACCCAGTGATTGAATTATTAGTGTGTACCATCATGACAAGATTTCTTCTTTTTTTTGCTTTAGAATTATGCTTTTTCATTTAAGAAAATTGAAAACCATAATATAATCAACACATTTAATAATAGAATGGTTTGATGTAGTTTTAAAGATTTTATTTTTAAAGTTTTATTTATGAATATGTTTCTGTGCTAGTATATGCTTTGAGTGTCTGTGTCTATAGAGCCATTAGAGTGTAGAGCTAGAGTTACAGGCATTTGTGAACTACCTAACATGGATGCAGGGAACTGAATTCTTGTCCTCTGGAAGAGTAGTAACCATGGAGTCATCTCTCCAGACCACCGATTTGTTATAGTCTTAAACATTAAAAAAAGATAAAAATTCAAGTTGCAAGACTGCTCCCCAGAACAGTTTTTTAAATCACTTTATTCTCTTTCCTTTCTTTTTAAATCAAAACAAAAATGGAATTACATCCCAAGCATGTTTGAACTTAGACAAAGATGTGAGCCCCGTTAAAGGTACAGAAATGGGCAAACAAGATATACTAAATTGTAAGCCATGGGTAAGTGAAGATACCTGTTTTGTTTGCTCCTGTTTATCTAACTCTTAGAACAGTGCCTGACATATTGAAGGTACTCTGTAAACAGTTAATCATTGTAGTCTATGGAAAACCAATACACTGTAACAGTGCTTAGCATTAAATGCCTTTCCTCTGAGTTCTTGTGCTTCGTATTCATACCAACAGGAACATTTTAAAGACATTAATGTGCAAAAATATCTACATGAATGGGAACAGACTGTTTAGGACAATGAAAGGACATGTGACATAAATATGTGTGTTTCTAGAAAATGGTGTGTTCGGTTGATAAACCACATGGTAGCTTTGTTTTTGAAAGTTAGGGATGAACACTGTGCTTTGTACATGCTACTGCTGGAGTATATCCCTAGTCTTTGATTTTTTTTTTTGAGACAGTCTCACTATGTAGTCTAGAGGGGTTTTGAACTTGTAATCCTCCTTACTCAACCTCCTTAGTGCTTGCACTGCAGGTGTCTGCTTATTTTAAAACTTTTATAAAATATGTCTTAAAATTACTTTCACCGTTTGACTTTACCATTTAGTAACATTCATAATGTGTACAAAGTCAGGTGGCCATCACCATTATTTTGAAAAAAATCATCAACATCCCTGAACAAAACCTCTGTGTCCTTTAAGTAGTAACTTCCTGTATTGTCTTACTCTTTAGTCCACATCTAATCTACTATTGTCCCCACGAAGTTGTTTATTTTAGATATTTCATTTAAGTAGATTCCTGTAATGTTTGTGTTTGGCTTAGTGTAAGTTTTTTTTTTTTCTGGTAGCAGTGAGGATTAAGCTTCGAGCTTTTTTGTACATACTACTGAAGTGTTCTATCACTGAACTAGCCCACTAATGCTGAGCATAATGCTTTCAAGAGTCCATGTTGTGTAATATGAATGAGCTTCACACCTTTCTGTGGCTGAATGATATTCCAATTTATATATACATACCACATTCTATTCATCAGTTGATGGATCTTTATACTGTGTAACAAATGTTATACTGCTATGAACATTCACATCCAAATATCTGGTTGAGTATCTGTTTTCAGTTCTCTTGGGAATATACCAAAGAATAGAACTGCTGGTTCATATGGTGTTTCTCTGTTTGACATTTTAAGGAACCACTAAACTGTTTTCATTAGCAGCAACATTATGTTTTAGTCCTACCTACCCCAAGGTATAAGAAATCGCTCATTTGAGCATGAGAAATTGCTCATTATTTCTTGTTTATTATTAAGTAGTTAAAGTTCCTTAGTTTTTGTTTACCTGTGAATTTTTTAACTTTTTTGCTTTTGAAGAATAGTTTTACCAGATGCAGATGTACAGGTTCATAGTTTTTCCCATGTAGCATTTTAAATATGTCATCTCATTATTCATTTTATCTTCAAGGTTTCTGCTAAAATTAGTTTTAATCATATTGAGAAGTCCTACTGTGTAACAAATAATTTCTTTTTCTGATTTTAAGGTTGTCTTTAATAAGTTCAGTTACAATGTACTTTGATGTGGGTCTTTAGGATTAGTCTTTCTTGGTGATTCCTTGTTAAAAATTATTTTATCTTGTCTTTTTGTGTGTATGGTTGTTTTGCCTACATGTATGTCTGTGCACCTCATGTGTGCAGTGCTCATTGAGGCCAGAAGAGGGTGTTAGATTCTCAGGGATAGGAGTTACAGGAGGTTCTGAGCTACTATGTGGGTGCTGGGATTTGAACCCAGGTCCTGTGGAAGAACAGCCAGTACTCCAGTCCATGCTTGGAGACTCTTGAGCTTTGTAGAGGTCTAATTCAGAAATTTTATCAAATATTGGAATTTTCCAGCAGTTATCTCTTCAAATATTATAACCCCTTTTCTCTCTTTCTTCTGGAATTTCCATAATGTGGTTGTCAGTCTACTTTATGTTGCTATACAATTCCGTTGGGGTGTTTTGAGGTACTGATGCAGATGCATACGGCACTTCTTGGAGTTCTACTGGAAAGTGAAAGGCAGACAAAAGAGCTTGAGGAAGGGCTTCAGATTTTAAGCACAATTTACATTTGGTACCTGTTTTAGGCATCTGACTACTACCTGAATATTAAGTGAAATGGTTAAGAATTCAGACAGTTTCACTCATGGCTGTGACATTTTACAGTGAAAGGAGACAGACAGAGCAGCAAAGGGAAAGGCCACAATGACTAGATTCTTTGATGTGAGCTTCTCAAGTTCTTCCTTAGGAGAGTTGAGAGCAAGTTTGTTACTATAGCCAAACAGAACAAGCTTCATTCTCTGGCAACACACACACTTGTGTTTCTGTTTAGATAGGATTCCTCTATCCCTGCAGGGTGGGAGGTCTAATTCAGGATCTTGCACATGCTGGGCAAGTGCCCTACCATTGAGCCCTCTCTGAAATTTCTGGCACTCAGATGGAAAACAGGTGTTTAATATAAATGACATTTGTGAAAACAACCTTGCTAGGACAGTATAGCAGAATTTAGTGTCCCAGGCACATGAAATAACCTTGTCTATCAACTAGCAGCATAGAAAACATTTCACAGACCAGAGTCCCAGGAAGTACTGCAAGGATTGCTCAAGCAAAGTACTCCTTTTTAGGGGGAGAAACATCAGGACAGTTGTGTGAACTTCTTTCCTTTACACTAAGGTGATGTCAGCTGACTGTTGTTAGATTTTTCTATCTATGATGTTTTCTTAGTTTTCTACCTACATTCCTTTCACTTGTTACTGTTTTTTAGTTCTTAATTTTATATTGAAAATGTTCACAACAAAACTTTTATTTTGACATGTAGTTTAAAAATTATTATTATTATTCGTCCCAAATGCAGTTTCTCCTCCCTTCTCTTCTCTTCATCCCTGCCACCTGCCTCTCTTTGCACCCTTATCTACTTCTTCTCCATTTCTCTTCAGAAAAGGGCAGGTCCCCAGGGAAATCAAGCAAACATGGTATAACAAGTAGCAATAAGACTAGATATTTCCCTTGGTATTAAGGCTGGACAAGGTAACCCAGAAGGAGGAAAGGGTTCCAAACATGGGGAAAAGAGTCAAAGACAGCCCCCACTCCCACTGGAGTTCCACAAGAAGACCAAGCTACACTACTGTATCATATGTGTCGAGGGCCTAGGTCAGACCTACGTAGGCTCCCTGATTGTCAGTTCAGTTTCTGTGAAGCCCTATGAGTCTTAGTTGATTCTGTGGACCATATTCTTGTGGTGTCCTTGACCCCCTGGCTCCTACAAATCTTCTTCCCCCTTTCCCGAAGGATTCCCTGAGCTCTGCCTAATGTTTGGGTGTGGGTCTCTCCATCTGCTTCCATCAGTTGATGAATGAAGTCTCTCTGATGACAATTATACTAGGCACCAATCTATGAGTATAGCAGAATACCATTAGGAATAATAATTTTATTGTCTTTTTCTGCTATTTGTGTTTGGTTCTACTGTGGGACTCTGGGCTGTCCAGCCTCTGGTTCCTGGCCCTACAGGCAGTGTCAGAGGTAGGCTTCCTCCCATAGCATGGGTCTCAAGCTGGACCAGTAATTGGTTGGCCACTCCCATACTTTCTGTGCCACCTTTAACACAGCACATCTTGTAGGCAGAACAAATTGTAAGTCAAAGGTTTTATAGCTGGATTGGTATCCCAATCCCTCCACTGGAAGTCATGTCTAGTTATAGGAGATGGCCTGTTCAGGCTTTATATCTCCCCAAATACCCTGTTTCACATTCCAATTCAAGGAACTCTAAGAGTTTGATATGAACATTACAACTGGGTTCAGCAGCAGATAGAAAACCTGCATTACTCTCTCACATGGAGTACAAAAGTATGCAACCCAAGCCCAACATGGTAGCTCCGTGCTTTCACAGATTCTGGCAAATTCTACTTTACTGTATTGCCAGAAGTGTTTCTCATTCCCAAGGTCATCTCTTGATCCGATATAGCTAGGAGTCTTAGGGTCACCCTCATCGATTTCTGGGAGTATGTATTGCCCTTGATTTCTAGCCTGCCCCAGCGAAGGCCTTCGATTCCAATTGTCTCTCTCAGGACTCTCTCCCACCCGATTTGTCCTGTTCTGTCTCCCCCAACCTCCACCTTCAATATCTACTCTATTTCTCCTTCCCAGGGAGATTTCATGTGCCCCCCTCCCCCTTGAGCCCTCTTTATTACTTAGCTTCTCTGAGTTTGTAGATTGTAGCATGGTTGTCCTTTGTTTTACAGCTAATATCTACTTACAAGTGAATACATATCATATTTGTCTTTTTGGGTCTGGGTTACCTCAGGATGATTTTCTCTAGTTCCATCCATTTGCCTGCAAAATTCATGATGTCATTGTTTTTAACAACTGATTAATACTCCATTGTGTAAATGTACCACATTTTCTTTATCCATTCTACAGTTGAGGGACTTCTAGGTTGTTTCCATTTTCTGGCTATTATAAATAAAGCTGTTATGAACATAGTTAAGCAAGCATCCTTTGGGTATATGCCCAGGAATAGTATAGCTGGGTCTTGAGGTAGATAAATTTCTAACTTTCTGGGAAACAGCCAAATTGATTTCCAGAGTGGTTGTATCAGTTTGCACTCCCAACAGTAATGTAGAAGTGCTCTCCTTGCCCCACATCTTCACCAGCATGTGCTATCACTTGAGCTTTTGATCTTAGCCTTTCTGATTGGTGTAAGACAGAATCTCAGAGTCATTTTGATTTTTATTTCCCTGATGGCTAAGGATGTTGAACATTTCTTTAAGTAAGTGCTTCTTGGCCATTTGAAATTCCTCTTTTGAGAATCCTCTGTTTAGATCTGTATCCCATTTTAAAACTGGACCATTTGTTTTTGTTTTGTTTTGATTTTTATCTCTAGTTTCTTGAGTTCTCCATATGTTTTGGAAATTAGCTCTCTCTGAGATATGGAGTTGGTGAAGATCTTTATCCCATTCTGTAGTTTCTGTTTTTGACATATATGTAGATATATGTAACCACAAATGTAACAAAGGTCAAGGCTAGTTCCATCCCCCTTTTTAAAAAAAAATCATACTAAGCTGGAGGAGTGGCTCAGTGGTTTAGAGCCTTTGCTGATCTTCCAATGAACCTGATATTTGATACCTGTAACTCCAGCTTTCTTCTGGATTCTTCTGATACCCTCTCACATGTGAAATTCACACACACACACACACACACACACACACACACACACACACACACACGCGCACACACAGGAACACATACAAATATTACAAGGGAACTATCATACTACGGGCTCACTCAGACAATCACTAGTGTGCTGTTCATCACTTCAGTTTTGTGTTCTTATGTACATTATGTAAATGGAACCAAATAGTATGTAATGTTTTAAGATTAACATTTAAGTTATAGCAATGCTATTAGGAATCATTCTGCTAGCTGGAAAGAACCCAGATGTCCCTCAACGGAGGAATGGATTCAGAAGATGTGGTATATTTACACAATGGAATACTACTCTGCAATTAAAAACAATGAATTCACGAAATTCCTAGGCAAATGGTCAGAACTTGAAAATATCATCCTTAGTGAGGTAACCCAATCACAAAAGAACACACATGGTATGCAGTCACTGATAACGGGATATTAACCCAGAATCTCGGAATACCCAAGACACAATTCACTTATCAATAGATTTCCAAGAAGATGGAAGGAGAGACCCCTGGTCCTGGAAAGACTGGATGCAGGGGAATGCCAGGACAGAGAAGCGAGAGGGGGTTGAATGGGGAAAAGAGGGAGGGAAGGGGGCTTATGGGACTTTCGGGGAGGGAGGAAACGGGAAAGGGGAAATGATTTGGAATGTAAATTAAAAAAAATAAAATAAAAAAAAGAAAAAAAAAAGGAATCATTCTGCTGTGTGGTTCTCTGATCAATGAGCATTTATTGTCAAATGGGATGGTCAATCCACAGTTGAAGGATACATAATTATTTCCAGTTTGGAGTGGTTAAGAATAGGGCTGCTGTATTAATTTTTGTATGAATGAGTGTAAGTTTTCATACTTTTAATAGTAAGTTATGAAGAAGGAAGTTACTGGGTGGTAGATTAATTGTTGGTTTCACTTCACACGAAAACTGCAGAACTGTTTTCTGGAGCAGCTGTACAGCTCACCTAGCACCACCACACCCAGTTTAACCATGTCTCTTTTTAGAACTAAACTTTTACATTGTGATGGGCTTGCTAACATTATCTGTCGAAAAATCTCTAGTTGACTAACCATGGGTTTAAAAGATTGTCTTTCTTGTTTTCATCTAAATGTTTGATACCTTTGCATCTAGATCTACCATTTGTTTTCAGTTAATTTTTATAGATGGTATGACACTTTGGTTGAGATTCAAATTTTTTGTTTAGGAATACTCAGTTGTTTTAGTAATTTTGTTGAAAATATGTTGTTTCTATTGAGTTACATTTGTCGTGTTGTCAAAATCCGTTTCCTACATTTGTGTAGCTCTGCCTCTAGGTTTTCCCTTGTAGTCTTCTGATTTGGCAGAACCACATTTTTCCTACTGCTCTTTTATCATGGGCCTTCCAATTGAGTAATGTGAGTCTTTATTCTTCCTATGTAAGATTGATTGGGCTGTTCCAGTTCTTTTACATTTCCATGTGAATTTTAGAGTCAGCTTTATTTCGCTCTGCAAAATGTTCGTGGTGCTTTGATTGACATATTCAATTGGTACTTAATTTGAGGAGAATGAGCATGTGTGACACAGCTCACATTTACTTGGGGTTTCTTTAGTTCATCTTAGCATGGTTTTCTAGTTTTAAATGTACAGGTCTTCACAAATTTTATAAGCTTTAGCCTTCAGTATTTCAGGTTTGTGGTACCATTATAATTGCTATAGTTTTTATAATTTTAATGTCCAGTCATTTGTTGCAAATATACAGAACTATAATATATTTTCTTTGCATCTGAATCTTGTATCCTGTAGCATTGCTAAATAAATTCATGCTTTTATTTTAGTAGCTTTTTAATTATTCCATCAGATTTTATACATATTCAATCATATATGAGTAATGATAGTTTTACTTCTCTCTTTCTAATCTGCAAGATATTTTTTGTTGTCCTTTTTTTTGAGACAAAAATATCACTATCCAGACATGTCTAGCCTTGAGCTCACTCTGTAGACCAGGGTGGCCTCAAAGTCATAGAGATCTGCCTGCCTCTGCCACCCAAGTGCTGGGATTAAAGGCAACATTTTTTAGCCTAAGTATGTCAGATGGAGCTTCTTATTATAGTATTAGGGTGTGTTAGACTTGGTGTGGTTAAAAAATGGGCGTTTCTGACTTTTCTTGAACTATTAATGTTAGCTGTATATTTTTATAGATATTTACCAGATAGAGGAAACACCTTTCTATTTCTACTCTTCTAAGGGTTCTTAGCAGGAGAGGCTGTGAGAGATTTTCAAGTGCTCCTCGTGTGTACATTGAGATGATTGTGTATTTTTCATTTCTTGTTTGTGAATAAAGTATAGTATTTAGTTTTTGAATAGCAAATTCTGGATTCCTAGTATAAATCCCACTTGGTTATTATCTATCACTCTTTTAATATATTATTGGAATGGTTTATTAAAATTTTGGCTAGAAGTTTTGTATTTGTGCTTATGAATGAAATGGTCTGCTTTGATGTGTTAGGGTAACATACGCTTTATAGAATGAGTTGAGTATTTTTTTTTTTTGCCTTGAGCTTTGACTTGTTTATTTGTGCATTTCAACACAGTGTCCAAATATGTAGCTCAGACTGGGCTCACAGTTGGGTTCTTCCTGCTATAGCCTCCCAAGTGCTAGACTTATAGGAATATGCCACCTTGCCTGGCTCTGTGTGTTTCATTTTGGACTGTGTCTGTTGCTTCAGTTAATGTTTTTCTGTAACTCGATTTGTCATGAGTGTTATCATGTATATTAATCTTTAAACATTCTGTTCTTATACTCTGAAGTTTCATTTAGATCTTTTTAAAATATCTACTTAACTTTTTGAATATATGGGTAACTTAGTTTTTACCTTCCTCTGCTTACTTCTAGCATTTGGGTCAGGTTTTAACTTGATCATTTTTTGTAGGTTTTATTTTCCTGTCTTCTTACATGCCCAGAAATCTTTGTGAATTTTGCTTTGTTGGATAGTAAACATTTTGCCTTCTATAAATCATTCGGACTTTATTCCTAGATGCAGTGAATTTGCTTGGAAATGATTTGATCCCTTATCACTTACTTGATGGGTGCGGAACAATCCTCGGTCACAGGCTGATTACCCTCACTGCTGGAGCGTGACCATGTTGATTTTGTTGCTCAGTGCCCTATGAATTAAACATTGCTTACATTTGTTCAGTAAGGGCAGGGACTTTTGCTGGCTCTATGGGTGCTAGGTATTGTTCCCTTTAATTTGTTTTGCTCTTCCCTCTCATATGAGTATACAAATCTACCCTCAATACCTGAAGGAGAGCCCCTCTGTGGATTTCCAGAATTCTGTCCTTGTGTCACTAGGTTGTATCTTTCATCTTTTGTCCTATGAAATGTAATTGGTTTTGTATCTGTACTCCTGGGTGTCTTGACTTGGGGAGCTGTCAGGCTTCACTTACATCCCCTCTGTCCTGTGGCCTGCAAACTCTTTTAGTGCAGTAGACTGGGCCATCACAGTGCTTGCCTCAGATTTCCCATCTCCCAGGGACCATTTAGCACCCATTGCCTGATGGTTACTGTCTTGAAAAACACCATTTCATATATTTTGTATAAAAAAAGGATAAATCGTTGGCTCAGGGAGGTAGCTAACCTCCCAGGAGTGTGGAGAGGCCTGAAAGCACAGGTAGGACCACCCCTGCTGCTCAGAGGAACCAGTCCGAAATCCTGAGGACACAAGAGCCCAGGAGCAGACTGGGACAGGAGTCTTCCGATTTCCAGCTGCACCCATATCTGATCTTGGGCCACAGAGCTACATACACAAATACCACCACAAGAGAGCTAGTCTCCCAGGAGTGCCTGCATACCTGTGTGCACAGGTAAGACCACCACCTCTCTTCAAATTCCTGGCCCAAGAGGGACCTGCCCAGAGCCATCAGAACACAGGAACTAAGGATCAGCTGGGGACAGGATCCTTCTGGTTTCTGTCTGCACATCTGAGCTGACCCTGTATCATAGCTCTCTATACCTAAATTCCTCCCAGAGAGAAAGGGTCTCCCAGGAGTATAGATACACAGGCTTACAGGACAGATAAGCAGTCAGAGACAGCAAGACCAGCTAACACCAGAGATAACCAGATGGCAAAAGGAAAACACAGGAACATTACCAACAGAAATCAAGGAGACATGGCATCATCCGAACCCAGTTCTCCCATAACAGTGAGCCCTGGTTACCCCAACAGGACGGAAAAGCAAGATTTGGATCCAAAATCACATCTTATGATGCTGATAGAGGACTTCAAGAAGGATCTAAATAATTCCCTTAAAGAAATACAGGAGAACATTGGTAAACAGGTAGAAGCCCTTAAAGAGGAAACACAAAAGTCCTTTAAATAATTCCAAGAAAACACAAACAATCAAGTGAAGGAACTGAACAAAACCATCCAGGATCTAAAAATGGAAGTAGAAACAATAAAGAAATCACAAAGTGAGACATCTCTGGAGATAGAAAACCTAGGAAAGAATTCAGGAGTCATCAACAACAGAATATAAGAGATAGAAGACAATCTCAGGTGCTGAAGATACCATAGAAAACATTGACTCAACAGTCAAAAAAAATGCAAAATGCAAAAAGCTTCTAACTCAAAACTTCCAGGAAATCCAGGACACAATGAGAAGGCCAAGCCTAAGGATTTTAGGTATAGAAGAGAGCGAAGATTCCCCAATTAAAGGGCCAGTAAATATCTTCAACAAAATTATAGAACTTCCCTAACCTAAGGAAAATGATGCCCACGAACATACAAGAAGCCTACAGAACACCATATAGACAGGACCAGAACAGAAATTCCTCCCATCACATAATAATCAAAACACCAAATGCACTAAACAAAGAAAGAATATTAAAAGCAGTAAGGGAAAAAGATCAAGTAACATATAAAGGCAGACCTATCAGAATTACATCAGACTTCTCACCAGAGACCATGAAAGCTAGAAGATCCTGGGCAGATCTCATACAGACCCTAAGAGAACACAAATGCCAGCCCAGACTACTATACCCAGCAAAACTCTCAATCACCGTAGATAGAGAAACCTAGATATTCCATGATAGAACCAAATTTACACAATATCTTTCCACAAATCCAGTCCTACAAAGGATAATAAATGGAAAACACCAACATGAGGAGGGAAACTACACCCTACAAAAAGCAAGAAAGTAATCTTTTTTCAACAAACCCAAAAGAAGATACCCACACAAACATAAAAAGAACATCAAAAATAACAGGGAGCAACGTGTAACAGTCACCAAACCCAGACACTATTGTGGATGCCAACAAGCGCTTGCTGACAGGAGCCTGATAGAGCTGTCTCCTGAGAGGCTCTGCCAGTACCTGACAAATACATAGGTGGATGCTCACAGCCAACCATTGGACTGAGTACAAGGTCCCCAATGGAGGAATTAGAGAAAGGACCCAAGGAACTGAAGGAGTCTGCAGCCCTATTGGAGGAAAAACAATATGAACCAACCAGTACCCCCAGAGCTCCCAGGGACTAGACTACCAACCAAAGAGTACACATGGAGGGACCCATGGCTCCAACTGCATATGTAGCAGAGGATGGCCTTGTTGGACATCAAAGGGAATAGAGGCCCTTGGTTCTGAGAAGACTAGATGCCCCAGGGGGAATGCCAGGACAGGGAAGTGGGAGTGGGTGGATTGGTGAGCAGGGGGAAGGGGGGATAGATTAGAGTGTTTTCAGGGGGGAAACCAGGAAAGGGAACAACATTTGAAATGCAAATGAAGAATATATCTAATAAAAAAATAAAAAGGATAAATCCAGTTCCATTTTTTATCTTCTTTTGTTTTACAGAGGAATTTTGACCTGTCAGTTTTGAAACCCTGTATACGTATACTCTGTCACTTGATATTTATTTTTCTTCAACTTTGAACTTGGTATATGTGTGTTTACGTGGTTAGATATGATTATGTATACACAGTCACACTTAAGACAAACTTACCATGGAGTGTCTTTTTCTAGTCTAGGACTCTGTTGGCTGTGGCTGTGCATTTTTTTGCTGTGAGAAAACTAGAGAAAGAAAAGATGGCTTTCATTCAAGAGAGTAGGCTATGAACTAGACAGAATGATTCTCTTCAGTAGTATGAATGAGAGAATTGTCTGTTTTCAATGGCAGTGCTGTGCAGATTGTTTGCGATGGCACAGAAGAGAGACAGACAAGGTGGTAATAGTGTGGTGATTTTTATCATGGTAGAGATCTGTTGTGGCTGATGAAGACCTATCAGTCCAGCCAGGAGAAAAGCTGCAGGTGGTTCAGTAGAAGGCAACCGTTAGCTAAAAACCTGGAAGAATCGTGAGGCTAGGTAGACTGCCGAAACCACCAAGAAACTGAAACCAGAACAGGTTGATTGTGTTTATTCAGAACTCAGGGACAGGGTCTCCTGTGAGAACTGGAGCACTAGGAGAGATAACTAGGAAAGCCTGGGAGCTGGGGAGAGGACTGTGTTGTGGGAGTTTCAGCTATGAGAACATGAGAGCAAGAAGGAGGTGGAGACTGACAGGGAGAGGGACAGAGAATGGACAGAGAGGAAGAATGACCTGCCTCAGCTTTTACATCCCTACTATCTTCTAGTGTCTTCCTCATGACTCTCATGGAATGACTATTAGTGGCAGCCACTTGGAAGGAGACCTTAAAATGTAGTTGGCAGGAGTCTCCTTGCCACTTCTCCTTGCAACGTGTAGCTGAGCAAGAAAAGGCAGACAATTGACTGGGGTCCTTAAGCCCATGGCTGGCATAAAAGTCCACTGTTGGGGGCTTGGTCTGTTGTGCTAGATATCCAATGTTTGTGTATGTCCAGAAGAGAGGAAAAAGTTGGGTGATTAAGATCAAGAAGAATTATCCCTATTAGCAACCTTGGGAGAAAGGAAGCTGGGCGCTGAGGCACTGGCTGCAGCTATTGTATAAGCTTCCCTAAAGGGTAGAGTGAGGTAATTATAACAAAAGGTTGTTTGGATTTGAAATGTTGACTCCATGAATTAAAAAAAACTCACATGAGGGGCTGGGGGTGTCTCAGTCATAGGGCATTTACCATATATTCAAAACTCTGGGCTGGATTCCCAATACCACAAAAACAAAAATCCTTACCTGTGCTATCGTGTAAACTATTAAGGCTGTATTATATATTTTTAACTTCCTATCTATTATTTAGGGAGAGAGTGTGTTGGTAGATGGGACAGAGGAGAAACCTTTTATAGTGTAATTAACATTGTAATTTCATGTTTATATTAACCTGAATAAGCAGAATAATAGCCATTTCTATTACAATGGCTTTCTGTCATAGAACCATGCTAATAGTGATAACCTGGTACCTTTAAGACCTCTGCTGGATGAGCTCAGTCAAGAGAGACTGCATGGGGAAGGTACTAATCTCTTTGAATTGTTATTTGCCTTTATAGTGATATAACTCATTTCTGCAGTTCGGGTACTGCTAGAAGATTTTCCTGATTATTAGCTGGGTTTCTGTGAGAGACAATCCGGGGGAGGGCAGCTTAATCCCTGTTGTTTTCAGACTGCTCTATTGTTATGGAGGACCTGGCTGGTCCTCCCAAACCCATCCTTAAGATGTTAAGGTACAGCTTTGGATTATTTTGCTCCCCTCAGATGCCAAGTGGAAATCAAGACTTTTGTGTATTGCAGCAACATAGCAATTAATAAAAATAAGTGCTGTCTTTAATTGCAACTGAAATTTACCAGAATCCTTTATTAGCTATTAATACTGTTGGGCTTTTCAAATTTTCAGTGTTTGTTTGAATAGCACAGCGTTCAGTGAATTGTTATTTTGTATATTTTCTCTTTCAATACTGCAAATATCCAGTCCTTGTGGGGAAACAGCAAGAAAACCTTAATGACAGGCTTTGAATGTGGCTCAGTCATACAGCATTTGCCATATATGCAAGATATATGTGTGTGTGTGTGTGTGTGTGTGTGTGTGTGTGTGTGTGTGTGTGTATGTATTTGAAAAACGAATACACAGAAATCTGGTTGTGGCTCAGAGAGAGATGTTGGTATGGAGAGCTCACATCCTTACAGTTAAAAGCTGCTGAACAAGTGGCAAATTAAAGACTTTCTAGAATCCAAGCAAAAGCAGGTTTCAGAACAAATAAGCCCAAACTGAGTGAGACACAGGTGGCGCATCAGCATTTGCTTAGCTGGGGCAGATACTCCTGAAAGCTGTGTAAACCTATAAGAAGGTTAAAGCAGGATTTTACGGACTTGCCAGAGAATGGGGGTGCATAGATTCTCACCATCTTGCAAGCTTTTCCTTAGGATCCCTACCAGGTGCTGTTTTTTTTTTTAAAGATTTACTTTTATTTTATGTGCATTTGGATTTTGCTTGCATGCTTGACTGTGAAGGCATCATATCCCCTGGAATTGGATTTATACACAGTTGTGAACTGCTACTAGGGTGCTGGGAATTGAACCTAGATACTCTGGAAGAGCAGCTAGTGCTCTTACCGCTGAGCCATCTCTCTAGCACCTCACTTTCCCCCCCACTAGGTGCTCTTAATGAAGGGCAGCACACCTTTAATCCCCCAGTACTTGAGAGGCAGAGGCAGGCAGAGGGAGGCAGATCTCTGAGTCTGGTCAGCCTGGTCTACAAAGCGAGTTCCAGAGAGAGACCCCTGTCTTGAAAAACAAACAAACAAACAAACAAACAAACAAAAGCCCAAAACCAAAACAAAACAAAAAGCAAAGCAAAGAAAAATTAGACAAGACTGAGGAGTGGCACAGTGGTGGAGAATTGCCTACTAGGTGCTCAGTGAAGGGCAGAAAGAATCCTGACAAAGATTACAGTATGTGCCTGCAGGAGTAGGAGAACGACAAACACTGTCAAAATCTGCTCAGGGATCTCTTCCCAGTCCAGCGCTGACAGCTCCAGCTCCTAAGAACCAGTCTTAATCCTTGGGAAGAAAGGTAACAGCATGGAGGCTACTGGTGCAAACCCACTGGCCACAAGGCAGAGTAATAGGGGAAATAAATCTGCCTGTCTCACCATCACACGTGGAGAATCAAGGACACTTGTGAGGGCCCAAGACCCAGATTCCATATCTGTCTAATTGAAGATTTATCAGAATATCAGAGAAATTTCCCCCAGGCCCCCTATCTATTACCAAGTCAACAAACATCAAATAATAAAACACAGGTGGCTGCAGGAGAGAGATGGGCAACAGGGCACAGACCTCAGAGCAAAGGGGAGGTTTAAAGCCAAGGAAGGAAAAGAAGACATTGAGAAAAGCCTTGTGGCAAGTTACTGTAATCCATAAAGATGAGGCATCTGAAAGCTCTGGTACTCTGAATGTAACCATGGAAACCAAGCCTTTCAAACCAGCCTACATCATAATTGTATTAACAGAAATCTCAACAACCAAAAAGCAATCTGACAATGTAGAAATAGTCATTATAGGTTTATAATGTGTAGGTGGCCCTAAATAATATATTTTTTTTATTCTTGCCTGTTGAAGCCTTCCCTGAATCTTTATTGCAATATTTTTTTTTCAAATTTTATTTTATTTTCTAAGTTTTTTTATTTACATTCAAAATCATTTCCCCTTTCCCATTACCTCCCTCCCAGAAAGTCCCATAAGCCCCCTTCCCTCCCTCTTTTCCCCATTCAACCCCCTCTCGCTTCTCTGTCCTGGCATTCCCCTACATCCAGTCTTTCCAGGACCAGGGGTCTCTCCTTCCATCTTCTTGGAAATCTATTGATATGCGAATTGTGTCTAGGGTATTCCGAGTTTCTGGGTTAATATTCCCTTATCAACGACTGCATACCATGTGTGTTCTTTTGTGATTGGGTTACCTCACTAAGGATGATATTTGCAAGTTCTGACCATTTGCCTAGGAATTTTGTGAATTCATAGTTTTTAATTGCAGAGTAGTATTCCATTGTGTAGATATACCACATCTTCTGAATCCATTCCTCCGTTGAGGGACATCTGTGTTCTTTCCAGCTTCTGGCTATTATAAATAAGGCTGCTATGAACATAGTGGAGCATGTGTCCTTATTGCATGCAGGTAAAGCCTCTGGGTATATGCCCAGGAGTGGTATAGCCGGATCCTCCGGGAGTGTCATGCCCAGTTTTCTGAGGAACCGCCAGACTGCTTTCCAGAGTGGTTGTACCAGTTTGCAATTCCACCAGCAGTGGAGGAGTGTTCCTCTTTCTCCACATCCTCGCCAACAACTGCTGTCTCCTGTGTTTTTGATCTTAGCCATTCTGACTGGTGTGAGATGGAATCTCAGGGTTGTTTTATTGCAATATTTTTCTTTTGGGTTAGGATCCTTACTTCGTTGTCCAGGCTAGCTCTGAGTTCTTGGGCTCAAGTGATCCTTCTACTTTAGACCAGTATGCTTAAAAAAAAGGATTATTTTAAAAATAGGTAATACATTCATATGATCATGTAAAAAGAAATATAAAAGGGACATGTCCCCTTCTTTCCATTTTTTGACACTGTCATTGATTTGTTCTTCCAGTATTTTCTTTGTTGTTTATTTTGCTTTTCATAAATGCAAGCAAATGGAAGCATATGTGGTAACTTCCACCTCTTATAGACCCTGGACTGCTTTTTTTCATTTAAGCTGTTCTGTATTCTTTTATGCAAGGAGTTAATTCTCATCATTTTCTTCTTTTTTTGTAGTTTTATGATGTTCTGTGAGGATAAGCTACAAATGAGTCCTCTGTTGGTGGACACTGGGGTTGTTTCCTATGTTACAATAAACAATACCACATAGATAACCTTGAGTTTGTTATTCACATTCAGGTGTATCATGAGATAGAGGTCTAGACATGAGGTTATTGGATTGAGGGGGGAAATGTCTTGTAATTTGGGATGATATAGCAGATTCTTCTCATTCAAGATTGGCTATTTGTTTGTTTATTTCTGTCATTCACAGGAAGTTACCTGGTTTGCCACAGTTCTTGCTAACAGCTATGCTGTTACATTTTTGGGTTTTTGTCATCATGAGAGAGTAATATCGTCTTGTTAGAATTTGCTTTTTTTTTTAAGCAATAAGTGATTTAAGTTTTGGGTTATTCATGTGCTGTGTAATGTTTATAGTTTTTGTAATTTTTATATAAAAACTTTCGTGTGAGAGTCTTACTTTTGAATCTAGGAGCTTTTTGTACATTGGAGAGGTTAGCTATGCACCTGTTGTGAATGACAGTTTCTCTTGCTGTGCCCCTGCTTATGTGTTTTCTGCTCTCCTAGACTTCTGTTGTCAGGCTCTCAACATTTTCATGTTTTCAATGCTGTCTGGACTTTGTCATTAGATGTTTCTACTGGCTGGTTTTGTGCGTCAACTTGACACAAGCTGGAGTTATCACAGAGAAAGGAGCCTCCCTTGAAGAAAAGCCTCCATGAGATCTAGCGGTAAGGCATTTTCTCAATTAGTGATCAAGGGAGGAGAGCCTAGCCCATGTGGGTGATGCCATCCCTGGGCTGGTGGTCCTGGGTTCTATAAGAAAGCAAGCTGAGCAAGGCAGGGGAAGCAAGCCAGTAAGCAGCATTCCTCCATGGCCTCTGTGTCAGCTCCTGCCTCTAAGTTCCTGCCCTGTGTGAGTTCCTGTCCTGCGTGAGTTCCAGTCCTGACTTCCTTTGGTGATGAACAGCAGTTTGGAAGTGTAAGCTGAATAAATCCTTCCCTCCCCAACTTGCTTCTTGGTCATGATATTTTGTGCAGGAATAGAAGCCCTGACTAAGACAATGTTCCTCAACACATTTACTCTTTGTTTTAACACAGTAGCAAAAGTTTGAGTCAGCGTACTAAAACATCTGTGTATTTCTGGGCTTCTCATCCTGGTCCATTGGTGTCTCCTATCACAATACCTATGGTTGAGACCCTTAGATAATATCTTAAGTTTGCTTGGGCCAGTGCCCTTTCCTTCCCTTCTCTTTTTTTTTTACCCCTGAATTTTCCTGGTTCTTGTTTGTTTGGTTGGGCATGTGGCTCTAGAATCAGTGTTCCTACCTCCTGGCCAAATGCCTTTGCCATTTTTATTAGGCAAACAATGAATTTCTGTGTCAACATGAGCAGTATCATTTTTATGATTTTTCTTAGTCAGGGACCTTGTATGCCTTCTTTTGCTCTATTCTTGAATTTTCTTAAGTTTTGCACATTTTTAAAGTGTGTTCATAGCTATTTTATATTTTTGTTCCACATGTGTTCTATTTACTTTTACATTGGATTAGTTTATTTTTGATGCTTATAATTTTGATATTTATAAATGAAGTTTTCTCATCTATTATCCTTTATTTATTTGTTGGCAGAGACAGGGTCTCATATGTCCATGGCTGGCCTTGAACTTACTCTGCAGATGAAGATGACCTTGAATTTCCGAATTTTTTTGGTCCCTACTTCTGTAATTACAGGTGCATGCCACCACATCTGCTTTGTTCAGTGCTGAGTATCAAACCAACACCTGCTAAGTGAGCTGGAACACACAGGCTCTATCAAGGGATCTATATCTCTAACTCATCCATAATCTCTTTAAACAGTTTGACTATTCTGAATTTTTTTAGAAGTTGATCTGGGGCTGCAGCTCAGTGATATAGCACGTGGAAGACCCTGGGTTCTGTTCCTAGCACCACGGAGCAATTAAGAATGTAAAGGGAAAAGTCAAGAAACCAAACTCCTGCAGATGGATTTGGGTTTCTACTGTAAATGTTACCAGTGCTGGGTTGAGCAGAAGTCTTTGAAAACATGTGTATTTTGAAAGTGTAGTAGAGGCTTGCCAAGTATGGCCTAGAATGTGAAGAGGTTAATAGCTTGGTCACTGAATGACTATGTTAGCTAGATGTTGAATGGCAACATTAAGAATCAATATTTGATCAAAGTTAAACCAAATATCATCAACAGAAGGAACCTGTAAATTAAATAAGTCAGAAATTTATACAGAGATCTACTATTATATCAAAATGTTAATAATCATGTTTTTAAAGTTTGAAATTACAGAGTAAAACAATTTCTCAGAATCATATTCTGTTAGGTTGCATGTACACAGTACTAAAGAGGGAACCTGCATTTATGTTTGTGTTGTAACATTATAAATGCTAACATTATAAACACACCAAACGCTTCTGATGGAATCAGAATTATGTTGCAATATAATACACATTATTTTACTAGTTTTATTTAAATTTTTGCTATTTGGTAGCTTACCCAGCTACACTGTTTTCTTTATTCTTATTCTTATTTTTATTTTTATTTTCTATATTCTTTATTTACATCCCAAATGATTTCCCCTTTCCCAGTTCCCCCCTCCCCGAAAGTCCCATAAGCCCTCTTCCCTTCCCCTGTTCCCCATTTACCTAAGAATTTCATGAACTCATTGTTTTTAATTGCTGAGTAGTATTCCATTGTGCAAATATACATGGAAAATATCCCTGATAAAATTGAAGAAATATATAGAAAAACACGTTAAGATTGACTATTTCATGGACAAATTATACAGATAAAATGGTAGGCATAAAAATATTCCTATGTTGATTGAAAGTGGAATTATAAACATTTTCTGATAAAATTGAAAATCTACAAGGAAAATATTTCTGATAAAACTCAAGAAATATATAGAAAAGCACGTTAAAACTATTTCATGAAAAATTATACAGATAAGATGGTAGGTATAAAAATATTCCTAAATGGATTGAAAGTAGAAGTAAAAACATTTTCTGATAAAATTGAAGATTTACATGGAAAATATGTCTGATAAAAGTGAAGAAATTTATACAGATAAATTGGTAGGAACTAAAATATTCCTAAGTTGATTGAGAGTAGAATTATAAACATTTTCTAATAAAATTGAAGATTTACATGGAAAATATTTCTGATAAAATTGAAAAAATATATGGAAAAACATTAAAATTGAGGATTATCATGGAAAACTATACAGATAAAATGGTATGCATAAAATTATTTCTAAGTTGATTGAAAGTGAAATTATAAACATTTTCTGATAAAATTGAAGATGTACATGGAAAATATCTCTGATAAAATTGAAGAAATATATAAAAACATGTTAAGATTGAGTATTTCATGGAAAAATTAAACAGAAAAATGGTAGGCATAAAAATATTTCTACGTTTTTTGAAAGTGGAATTATAAACACTTTCTTTTTTTTTTTTTTGGTTTTTCGAGACAGGGTTTCTCTGTGTAGCCCTGGCTGTCCTGGAACTCACTTTGTAGACCAGGCTGGCCTCGAACTCAGAAATCCTCCTGCCTCTGCCTCCCAAGTGCTGGGATTAAAGGCGTGCGCCACCACTGCCCGGCTCTTTTTTTTTTTTAAAGAATTATTTATTTATTATATGTAAGTACACTGTAGCTGTCTTCAGACACTCCAGAAGAGGGCATCAGATCCCATTACAGATGGTTGTGAGCCACCATGTGGTTGCTGGGATTTGAACTCAGGACCTTCAGAATTGCAGTCAGTGCTCTTAACCTCTGAGCCATCTCTCTAGCCCCATAAACACTTTCTGATAGAATTGAAGATCTACAAGGAAAATATTCCTGAAAAAATTCAAGAAATATATAGAAAAACATGTTAAAACTGACTATTACATGGAAAATTATACAGATAAAATGGAAGGTGTAAAAATGTTCCTAAGTTGAATGAAAGTAAAATTATAGACATTGTCTGATAAAACTGAAGATCCACATGGAAAATACTTCTGAGAAAATTGAAGAAAAATACAGAAAAACATTAAAGTTGAAGATTATCATGTACAATTATACCGACAAAGTGGTAGGCACAAAAACATTCCTAAATTGATTGAAAGTGGAACTACAAACACCCCCCCCGCCCCCATGGAACCAAAGATCTACATGAAAAACACCTCCCACAAAAATCAAAGAAATACACAGAAAAAAAAGTTAAAATTAAAGATTATCATGGAAAATAATACAGTCAAAATGGTAGACACAAAAAGCATTACTGAATTGAAAGAGGAGTCACAAACATTTTCTGATAAAATTGAAGATCCACATGAAAAACATCTCTGTTAGACTATGTTTTTTGTTGGGGAATTGAGTCTATTGACATTATAAGATATTAAGGAATAGTGATTGTTGCTTCCTGTTATTTTTGATGTTCTTTTTAAGTTTGTGTGGTTACTTTCTTTTGAGTTTGTTGGAAAAAGATTACTTTCTTGCTTTTTCTAGGGTGTAGTTTCCCTCCTCATGTTGGTGTTTTCCATCTATTATCCTTTGTAGGGCTGAATTTGTGGAAAGATATTGTGTAAATTTGGTTTTATCATGGAATATCTTGGTTTCTCCATCTATGGTAATTGAAAGTTTTGCTGGGTATAGAAGTTTGGGCTGGCATTTGTGTTCTCTTAGGGTCTGTATGAGATCTGCCCAGGATCTTCTGGCTTTCATCGTTTCAGGTGAGAAGTCTGGTGTAATTCTGATGGGCCTGCCTTTATAGGTTACTTGACCTTTTTCCCTTACTGCTTTTAATATTCTTTCTTTGTTTAGTGCATTAGGTGTTTTGATTATTATGTGCTGGGAGGACTTTCTGGTTTGGTCCAGTCTGTTTGGAGTTCTGTAGGCTTCTTGTATGTTCATGGGCATCTCTTTCTTTAGGTTAGGGTTTTCTTGTATAATTTTGTTGAAGATATTTATTGGCCCTTTAAGTTGGAAATCTTCACTCTCTTCTATACCTATAATCCTTCGGTTTGGTCTTCTCATTGTGTCCTGGATTTCCTGGATGTTTTGGCTCAGGAGCTTTTTGCATTTTGCATTTTCCTTAATTGTTGAGTCATTGTTTTCTATGGTATCTTCAGCCCCTGAGATTCTTTCTTCTATCTCTTCTATTCTGTTGTTGATGCTTGCATCTATGACTCCTGAATTCTTTCCAAGATTTTCTATCTCCAGAGATGTCTCACTTTGTGATTTCTTTATTGCTTCTACTTCCATTTTTAGATCCTGGATGGTTTTGTCCAGTTCCTTCACTTGTTTGTTTGTGTTCTCCTGTAATTCTTTCAGGGATTTTTGTGTTTCTTCTTTAAGGGCCTTTACCATTTGACCCATATTCTCCTGTATTTCTTTAAGGGAGTTATTTATGTCCTTCTTAATGCTCTCTAACAGCATCGTGAGAAGAGACTTTAAATCTAGCTCTTGCTTTTCCGGTGTGCTCGGGTATCTGGGACTTGCTGTGGTGGGAGAACTGGGCTTTGATGTTGCCAAGTAGCCTTGGTTTCTCTTGGTAGGGTTCTTGTGCTTGCCTTTCGCCAACTGGTTATTTCTGGTGTTAGTTTGTCTTGTTGTCTCTGACTGGAGCTTACCACTCCTGTGGGTCTGCAAGCCTGTGTCTGTACTCCTGGGGGACAAACTCTCTTCTGGCAGGGTCTCTGCACTCAGAAGTGAAATTGCTGCTGGTAGATCACTCTCTCCTGGAGGGCTAAGCACAGAAGGCTGTGGAGCTGCCTGGTTCCCTGCTGCAGATGGTGGCTGGAAGGGAAGACTCCTGTCCCACACTGTTTTCTTTAAGTTTTTTAACTACCAAGTTCATTGATTGATCCAACAAATATTTCCTCTTTACTTATTTTAATGTATTCTTTAAAAATTTATTTTCATGTAATTATTCTCTGTGTGTCTTTGTGCTTGTTTTGTATGTGTATATATGTATATGTGTGGGCACATGTGTCACAGTACTTATGAAAATTATAAGACAACTTTTGAGAGTGGGTCATCTCCTTTATCTCTTTTCACCATTTGGGTTCAGGATATTAAAAAAGACAGATACCTTACCAACTGAGCTATTTACTGGCCCTTTAAAAAGATGCTTAGTAATGTATAATTTATAAAGAATGAAATTCACTCCTTTTAAATATCCACTCAGTTACTTGTGTATCCACCACCACTATCAGGATATAGAGCATTTCTGATCTCCCAAAAAATCTTCATGTACGATTGCTGAATATGTTCACTATCTTACCTGAATTCTTGGCAACTTCTGCTTTCTTCTCTAACCCTGTGGTTTTGCTGTTTTGGGGAACAAATAATGTATCTGGTAATATTCTGTGCCTGACTTCTTTGATTTAGCATAATACTCATTAGGAATTTGTCCCCTTTTTGTTTGTGAGTTGTATTTCATTGTAAGGTTGTTTCACAGTTTACTTACACATTGACCATTTTTTGAACATTTTTGTTGTTTTTACTTTTGGAGTATCATAAATAAAGCTGTGATGAACACTCACCTAAATTTCTTTGTGTGGGCATGTGTTTGTGTTTTCCATTTCTAGTTGGGAAGTGTATGCTTAATTTTACCAACCCCCAGCAACTCTTTTTTTAAGGGTGTGAATATTTTGTGTTCCCAGCAGCAGTGCAGAAGATGTCCAGCCACTCTACATTCTCTCTCTCTCTCTCTCTCTCTCTCTCTCTTAAGATTTTATTTTTTTATGAATGTGAGTACACTGTCACTGTTTTAGACACACCAGAAGAGGACGTTGGATCCCATTACAGATGGTTGTGAGCCACCACGTGGTTGCTGGGAATTGAACTCAGGACCTCTGAAAGAGCAGTCAGTGCTCTTAACCACTGAACCATCTCTCCAGCCCCTAAGAGTAACTTTTGTAGAATAGAAATTTTAGATTTGGTCAAGTCTGTTTTTTTCCATCTGATGAGCCATCACCCACTCAAGCATTTGATTATTTGTTGTATAGGGACAAAGACGCCACTTACAAACATGACTGCAGGAGTGCCATGCAGAAGAAGTTATTAATAAATTAGTTTTATGAGACTAAGGTTATGTCTCAGTGGTAGAAATTTTATCTAGCATGCATGAAGCCTTTTCCAGAACTGTTTTAAAAAGAGTTATTAGCTTTAAGACTACCTTTAAGACACTAAGTGTCTTCCTCCTTATCCGCCTATGGAATTGATATTTTGTTCCTCAATTTTTGTTTTTAAACAAATATGCTGGATTGTTGGATAATAGAAAGAGGAAATAATACATTTCTGCCCTTCACCAAGTGACATCCTAAATGGAGCCCAACTTTGTATGCTTAACCAAAGAGCAAGGCATGCAGAGTTAGACATATGGCGATCAGGTGTACAAGATAAGGCAGGATTGTGGGGGCCTACAATTGCTCTTTTGAGACCCGAGTTCCATTCTATTAAAAAGGTGGATTGAGATTCATGAATGAAGGCTTGAAATGATTTGGGCTTGCCTGAGGGTGATTTTGATCACCTGGGTTCTTTGAAAACAATGGAGTTGGGGCTGATGATCTAGTTACTTGGTAGATTACAAAAGACTCTTGGTTTCATACCCAACACTGTCTAAAACAACCCTGTTGATGCATGAATGCACTTGGGAGTCAGAGGCAGAAGGGTCAGATGTTAGGGTCAACCTTGACTGCATACTGAATTCAAGGCCAGTTTATAATGCATGAATACCATCCCAAAACATACCAAACAGGAGAGTTAAGATATTTGTAGGTGTTGGTGTCTGCTTTGGTTTTTGTACAAGGTTGCCGCCCAGTCAGGGAGTGTGCCAGTTGTCTTGTCTGAGAGTGGCAAGAAAAAAAAAAGCTGTGGTTTTGTTTATTTGTTTGTTTAAAACAAGACCCATAAACATCTTGCCTGTCCTCTCTAATAGTCATATGGACCTATGTGGATGATGGGTAGAAGCAGCTATGCACATAAGAAGCTGCTTGGCCTCTGGTTGAAATGTAAGTGCTACCCCTTGTTTATTTCTGTCTTGCATCCATCTGCAAAGCAAAGTAAATGTTGTAACCAGTGGCAACCGGGTTGGGAGTCTGCTTGCTTGCTGGATGCTATTAGCACATCTGTGCTGCTGCTGTGCCTCATACACTGATACAGTAGCAGAACAAACCGAGGTTGTGTCAAGGGTGAGAGACAGAGCTGAATTGGGTAGAGGACAATGAGAAAATAAGAGAATGAGGAACATCGTCTACAGCAAGCAGCAGAAGTCCATGAAGTGCTCTGGGATTAGAAGGGAGGACAGAACTCCAATTTCACCTCAGTTGAGGGGCCTAGACATGGCCAGGGAATCTTTCTTTCTTTTTCTTTTTCTTAGTTCTATGTTCCTTGTTCTTCTCATGGTGTCCTCAACCCCTCTGGCTCCTACAGTTATTCCTCCTTTTCTCCCTCCAGTTCTTTGTGTTTAGCTGTGGGTCTCTGCATCTGCTCCAATCACCTGCTGGAGGAAGAAGCCTCTCTGATATCAGTTGGGCTAGGCACCAATCTATGAATAGAGCAGAATATCATCAGAAATCATTATATTGACTTGTTTTTTTAATCAGTGGATACTGACCCTCTAGGTAGTGTCACACATAGGCTCCCTCTCATAGCTTGGGCCTCGAGTTAGACCAGTTGTTGGCTGGTCACAACTGCCCCATTGCCCCAGTGTATTTTGCAAGCAGGACAGGTTGTGGGTTGAAGGTTTTGTGACTGGGTTGTTGTCTCAGAGTCTCTTTCTACTTGTGTCAGCATTTTAAAAGTTTTCATTTTGAAAAATTTAAGGATTTAGCATTAAATTAAGTATGAAAAATTAACAGATGTTGATAAACCCATCAAATGAATTGAACCCACCTAATATGCTATAAACCCCACCTCAGCCACCTAGTGCACTGTAGGGAGCCAGGTATTATTTCTCTAATGGGCTCAGAGCTCCATCACAGTACCTCAAGAAGAGGATAGTTTTGCTACTTTGAGTAGAGAAGCAAATTCAGAATACTGTACAAGTAGAATTTCTGTGGGATACCATTACTTTTGTGCTATCTTAAAAAGAAATATTATAAGTTAATATACACATACTTATATATTATATATAAAGTATATATAAAATAATAAATATATTTATATACATATAAAGAAATATTTTAAGTTAAGACATGGCGTGTTAAACCCTATTTTAGGAATTTTATAATTTTTAACTTAATTACTCATAGTATTTCAACATAATTTTTATGAGAAAATGGAAGCGCAGAGAAATTGAGGGCTTTGCTCAGGTCATCTAGCTTACTGAATGGTAAAGTAGAGCTTTAAAGCAATACAACTCCACATTCCCTGGTCTGAGCCTTTTGAATCCAGGAGCTACTTTCCCCCATTCTGCCTTACAGTAAATGAGGAATTTCTCATGCAGGTTGTAGCTGCACTGGGTTGTATCATTGCTCAGCATGTGGGGAGCCTAGAGGAACTTAGCAATACCCTGTGTCTTGTACTCCATTGTAACCAGGTAGGCTGGAACTATGGTTTATATGCCTCCTCTCATGTCTGTTGACCATCTTTGTTACTGAGTTCTTTCTCTTAACTTCTTGTGTCCAGAGAGATACTTTCCCTTCCTCTCAGCATCCTTGGCAAGGCTCCTGCAGGCTTCTTCCTCCCTTGCTTCTTCATAGGGAAATGAGCTTGCTTAGGGAGGAAATCTGGCTTGATCCATGAGTGTGTACTTGTGACTTTCTCAGGGATACAGACATTCCTGATGGCAGTGTTTTTCTTCATTTTAAAAGAAATGTCATTGTCAGTACTTGAGCTACCCTTCCTGCGCATGTTAGACAGAAAAAGAAATGAATTGGTTCTTTTTCTAAGATGAACCTGGTGACATATGCATAATTAGCCCTTATTTTAGCCCTCAGATTACATGCAGTGGAGATTATTTTCTACCCATCCTTGCTAGCTGGGTAGAGTAGCTTACTTTCTCATCATGGTTGTCATTCCTTGTGGTAAAGCACTGGTTTGGTTTCTAGGTCAGCATGATAAACAGCCTAATATTTTATTACAGCTCTCCAGCTCCTTCCAATTGCTAGGTGGACAGAAGCTGCAGAAATAGAACGCATTTTCCCCCTCCTGTTTTATTCTTCTCAGTAAAGCAGCATTACCAAGACAGAAGCTGTGAGTGACAATTGGGTCTGTGTGGTGGCTGAAAATGACAGCATATTACTTGCTAGCTAAGAAAGCGCCTCTGCTTCGAACCCATAATTGATCTTGCATAAAGCAGGGAGTTTTTGCAGACCCAGTGTTTCAATGACCTGGAGTCGCAAATAAGGACTCATTTTGTCTCGGAAAATATTGCAATTCTCGGATCAGCAATTTAGCATTATTTAAGCATCCAGTTCGCATTTGGCTACTTTAATATTTCAGTTTTTTATGTGTAGCACAGATGTGAAACAGCATACATGGCATGATGAAAGGCTTTCTTTCTTGCTGCACAGAATTTTAGGTTTTACAAATAACCTTAGAATAATCCAGGGAGCTAAAAGGTAGAGAGGGAAACATTGATTACTTATACACAATGAGCTCTCTAGTCCCCTTTACATTATTATTATTGCAAAAAAAAATAGTTGTATTATCTAGATTCTTTTAAAAATTGGGCTTTCTTCTTTTTTCTTTTTTCTTTTTTTGTTCGTTTTGAGGCAGTTTCACTAGGTAACCTTGGCTGTTCTGGAACCTACCATGTAGACCTAGAACTCATAGATATCTGTCTGCTTATGCCAGCTGAATGCTGGGATTGAAGGCATTTAGCACCGCACCTAACAGAAAGTGCCTTTTAAAAATGACCTAATGCTAATTCATATTTGTAAACAGCTGTAAACAAGACAGATTCTTCCTTTAAAAGAATAGGGCATTTTTTCCCTTTGAGGATTTTATTCATGTACATGTGTATTTTGATCATACTTACCCCACTCTTCCCCTTCCAACTCCTCCTAGGTCTTCACTGCAGCTTCCTACTTACTTTATGTCTTTTCGTTTTCCTTTTTCCCCTTAAAAACATAATTGACTGAGTTTAATTAGCTCCACTCATATCCGTGTGGGTGTGGGACCATCCACTGGAGCAAAAAAACCTGATTCCTATCTTTCCTAACAGTCGTGAACTGTCGGTAGCTTCTCAGCTGGAGGTGGGTTTTTGCATGCCACTAAGACAGGCACTTATTATTAGGAGAACTTTCAAAAGCATTTAAACTATGGAGTTAAAGAGGAGATTCTATGCAAAGTTTCAAACTCATAATCAAAATGCTTATATGTGGACCGCCTTTGCATTTGTGGGCGTAGTGCCAGTAACACTATTGTTGAACCTATTTTCCAGTACCTCACTTACACAACCAAAAACAAGAATCAAAGGCAGTGTTCATCAATATTTTCAGCAAAGTAGACTGTTTTTTTTTTTTAAATATAAACCCTTGGAATAAGGCAGGGAATCCGTCATTGTTCTAGTGTGTGCTCAAATGGCAAAAAAAACTGTTTTGCCAGAGAGGCAGGTTGCCTTCACTAATTGCTCTTGCTACAGTGCATAGCCATCTTTCTTGTTTACTTAATTATTGGTTGTACTTCCATTCCTACATTAAATGCAAGGCCCCTGATTACATAATTCACGATTGTGTAGTGGTTGTATTGACAATCTCTGTAGCTGTGTTAGAGGTGTGTGTGTGTGTTTGTGAATGTGTGTGTGGCATGAGCATGCATGGCACACATGTGCAGCACGGATGCCTTCACTTTAAAAAGTGATCATAATCACTTGAAATGTGCAGCATCTGGAGACAGCTCTACAGGATATTGAATTTTGAAGTGATATTATTTATTTTTTAAAAGCTTAATGGATGGATAAAAACCATTTGCTCTCCTGTCTTGGGAAGCCAGAGAAAGCAAAGGCTAAGGGGTGTGCCTGTACGCTCTTGGTCTGTGTTTCCACAGCCTTGATTTCTATCCAGAGTAATAGATCTGAGGAGGTGATTATTTGCATCTTTGAAGATTTCAGTCCAGCTGGCTGATTAGAGTAGAACATTAGAAAAGCATGGCATGTATTCTGTGCTATTTTGAAGAATTATTATCAACATCTCTTTCTAGTAGTTTCATTAAGTGATTTAATTTTAGAAGTGGAAAACCTCAGATATTGGTGTGCTTAAATTTAAATAGACTATTGTCTTAAATGTTATTAAGAATAAGAATTATTTCCTAGACATGGATGTGAAGGGGTGAGATATTAGGGATGTAGAAGGGAATAAGATCAAAGTGTATTATATGGATGCATGCAGATGTTTCAAGGAATTAGTGTTCTCTTTTGCAGATTTTTAGTCTCGTGGATAAGAGTTTAAATATGGACTTAGTAGGAAAGATAATTTTGTTAGAGTTTGAGAGAAAACAAGGCAGGCAAGCTGTAAATCTTGGTAGTTGGTGAGAAGACAAGTATGGATAAGAGGAAGAGAGAAGGCCATATCTTATAAGTGAGGCTACAAGAAAGCAGTTAGGCCCAGTCATGGAGGTTTGTAAACACCTGAATGGGGAGAGGGCGATATTTAGAGAAAGACTGTGAATGTCTAGAGTGTCAAGTCAAATATCCTCAGGGTTGGCTAGTAGCCTAAACAGAGAAAGAGAGAAGAGTTGAAAGGCATCTTTTATGCTTTTTTTTTTATTTACAACTCGAAAACTGAGCAGGCTTAGTAGTGAGAATTTGTAAGCAGCTGTGTGGCTGGGGTAGTTTTGAAAGGGGAGAGCAAAATGGGGGGAGAAGAGGAAGGGAAGAAGGGAGGGAAAGAGAAAGATTGTGAATGAGAATGGTTTATTTTATGGGGATTCAACAAAGTCCTGATACTTCTGTTCTCCTTTCTTTTACCTGGTACTTTAAATTGTGATGCTTCTTTCTCTTAAAACTGATGGTTTACCTGGGAAACAGAAATGAGGTCCAAAGCTGTTAGCGCAGAACCAGGTCCATTTTCAGTGCCTTTTAAGCCTGCTAATGCCTGTCTAGATCTTTAACAATGTCGTCATGAAACTCATTTCTTTGTACAATTAATATGCACTAACAGAAAACAATTATTTTCTGTAATATTATATTAGTTAGGTTCCAACATAAATCAAATTATATGTTCAAATCAGACCGCAAAGATACTCAACATAGAAAAATTATATTTGGGTCAATATTAATGTTCTTATGAATATTAGGACAAGAGATGGTCCTTCTGTGGTAATAGTTGGCAATGGTTACTTGAAGTCCTTTGTTCAGTTCTAGGAAGCTTTACCTTGAACATTCATTCATGTACTGATTTATCTTCCCTGGTGTATCATCTCAGAGATGTCCGTGGTTTATTTGTAAGATAAGCTCCATTAGCTGGTGTTCCTTCCTTTTCCATGGTAGTTCTTGGAGGGAGAATCTAGAGGGCAATATTGTTAGACAGAGGTAGGCAGAATATGACAAGCGTTTATGTGTGGGCAGATAGTGGTAGGCAGTGAAAGCAGAGCCCAAGGCTTTGTAGATCATGGATACCATGTTAAAGACCTTCAATTTATTTTTCCATGGATACTAACATCATGCAAAGTAGGACTAGCTTCATTTCTGGCTTGAAGCAGGGTAATGATAGCATGGAGAATAAAAACACTGGAAGACTGCTAGAGAAGTAGCGTTAGAAGTCCCAGGAAAGGGCAGGATATGGGGATCATGAGGTGTAGTGCTGTGGTCCTGTCAGCAGCAGCAGGAATGGAGGCACAGCCCCACTCTTCATGTTGAACAGGTTGCAGAGCTCCCTTAGTCTTCCAGAGAACTCAACCTCAGAGACTACCAAATCCTTGGGCTCAAGGCAGAAAAGAATTTCAGTATGAGCCAGAATAAAGCAGAGCTGGGATTTATTAGAAATAGAAAGTAAGTCATTCTGGGAATGAATAAGGCACGTTGAGAACAATATGGGCGTGAGTTTCAATTTATTAAAAGATATTTTAACATAGGTTTTAAACATAGGTAGGAGTAAGAGAGACTAAGTTATACCTAAGTGTGGGGTATGGGATGCTCTAGGTAGGGAGGGTATATATACATATATATATGGTAGCTCTCAAGCTACATTTCAATGACTTAAGAAACATTATTCTCCTTTTAATAAATGAGACTATAGGATGGTTCTAGAGGATCCTTGGATGAGATTACAATCTGATAAGGAACTACTAGGGTTGCATGAGGGGGTCAGAACATGTCCTTTTCCTGTAAATGGATGTTTTTGTGAGATTCCTAAAAAAAATGACAAGTTTCAGTTAGGAAAGGAGAAAGTAAGTATTGGTAACTATGTACCAATTTTTATACAAAATTATATAAAAATCATGCATGTATAGTTTTTGATTCTCAATTGGTAAGAAGCTGCGTTATCCAAATTGCTGGGTGAGAGCTCCTTATCTTTCCATTGTACCCATGACTTCCCACATTCCTACCATCTATTCCCATTCTCTTTTTTAAATTTAATTTTATTTTACTTATTCACTTTACATCCTGCTCAACTGCCCCCTTCTGGTCACCCCCTCCCACAATCCTTCCCTTCTCCCCTTCTCCTCTGAGTGGGTGGCGGCCCCTGATTATCCTTCCCCCCACCCTGGCACTTTAAATCTCTTCTAGGTCAGGTGCTTCCTCTCCCACTGAGGCCAGACAAGGTAGACCAGCTAGAAGAACATATCCCACAGACAGACAAAGCTTTTGGGATAGGTCCCATTCCAGTTGTTTGGGACTCACAGGAAGACCAAGCTGTCTCAAAAAAAAAAAATCAGTAATTAAAGATTATTTTTGTTTTCAGTATACTAAATCATGATTAAGAAGGTAAAAAATAAGACCTTTTCACATCTTTGATTTATAACTATTTTCCTTGTATCTTAATTTATTATCAATCTTTGTAAACGTTCCACAAATATATTATATACTTCATTAAGTGTGTGCATTATTCATATGTATAAATTAGGCATTGATAAATGGCTATGTTTTGAGAAGCCAAACTTCTCAAAGGTCTAACACTTCCCACCTAGTTTCTTACTCTATACATAACATCTAAGGTTCTACAAATTGTGGCTTGGTTATCATTGTCATATATATGGGAATATATACCATATTTCTCTTTCCAGGTCTGAAATATCTTTCTTAGGATGATTTTTTTTCTAGTTCTAGTTTCTAGTTTTAATGGTGGAGTAATACTGTATTGTGTAAATGTACCACATATTCTTTATCCAATGATCAGTTGAGGGACATCTAAGTTGTTTCCAGTTTCTGGATATTATGAATAAAGCTGCTATGAACAAAGATGAGTATGTGTCCATGTGGTAGGTTGGAGCATCATTTGGGTATATGCTCAAGTGGTATAGCTGGGTCTGGAGATAGATGCATTCCCATCTTTCTAAGGAAATGCCACACTAATTTCCATGGCAGCTGTACAAGTCTACACTCCCACCAGCAATGGATGAGTGTTCTCTTTACTAAACATCCTTATCAGTATGAACTGTCACATATAGTATTGGTCTTACCCATTCTGACAGGTGGAAGTTGAAATCTCATAGTTATTTTGATTTGCATTTCTCTGATGGCTAAGAATGCTGAACATTTCTTGAAGTGTTTCTCAGTCATTTGAGTTTCCTTTTTTGAGAATTCTCAAGTAAGAATAAGTATCCTATTTTTTCATAGGGTTATTTGGTTTCCCAATATCTAGTTTTCTGAGTTCTTTATGTATTTTGGATATTAGCTCTCTATCAGATGTGTAGTTAGTAAAACACATTTCCAATTCTTTTTTTATTTTTACTTTTATTTTTTAATTAGATATATTCTTTATTTACATTTCAAATGTTGTCCCCTTTCCTGGTTTCCCCCTCCCCCGAAAATCCCATAAGCCATCTTCCCTTCCGCAATCAACCCTCCCCTGCTTCCCTGTCCTGGTATTCCTCTACACTACAGCATCAAGTCTTTCCAGGACCAAGGGCCTTTCCTCCCTTTGGTGTCTAACAAGATCATCCTCTGCTGCCTATGTGTCTGGAGCCATGGGTAACTCCATGTGTACTCTTTGGTTGATGGTTTTGTCCCTGAGAGCTCTGGGAGTACTGGGTGACTCATATTGCTGTTCCTCCTGTGGTGCTGCAAATCCCTTCAGCTCCTTGGGTCCTTTCTCTAGCTCCCCTATTGGGGACCCTGTGCTCAGTTCAGTGACTGGCTGAGAGTGTCCCCCCTCAGTATTTGTCATGCACTAGCAGAGCCTCCCAGGTGATAGCTCTATCCAGCTCTGGTCAGCCAGCATCCATAATAGTGTCTGGGTTTTGTAACTGTATATGAGATGGATCCCTGGGTGGGGTAGACTCTGGATGGTCTTTCCCTCAGACTCTGCTCCACCCTTTGTCTCTGTATCTCCTTCTGTGGGTATTTTGTTCCCCTTTCTACAAAGGACCCAAGTATCGATACTTTGTTCTTCCTCCTTCTTGGGCATCATTTGATATGTGAAATGTGTCTTGGGTATTCCACGCTTCTGGGCTAATATCCCCTTATCAGTAAGTGCATACCATGTGTGTTCTTTTGTGATTGGGTTACCTCACTCAGGATGATATTTTCCAGTTCCATCCATTTGTCTAAGAATTTCATGAATTCATTGTTTTTAATGGCTGAATAGTACTCCATTGTGTATATATACCACATTTTCTGTATCCATTCCTCCACTGAGGGACATATGGGTTCTTTCCACCTTCTAGCTATTATAAATAGGGCTGCTATGAACATAGTAGAGCATGTGTCCTTATTACATGCTGGAGAGTCCTCTGGGTATATGCCCAGGTGTGGTATAGCAGGGTCCTCCAGTAGTATTATGCCAAGTTTTCTGAGGAACTGCCAAACCGATTTCCAGAGTGGTTGTACCAGCTTGCAATCCCACCAGCAGTGGAGGAGTGTTCCTTTTCCTCCACAACCTCTTCAGCATCTGCTGTCTCCTGAGTTTTTTACCTTAGCCATTCTGATCGGTATGAGATGAAATCTCAGGGTTGTTTTGATTTGCATTTCCCTGATGACTAAGGACGTTGATCATTGCTTTAGGTGTTTCTCAGCCATTCGATATTTCTCAGGTGAAAATTCTTTGTTTAGCTCTGTACCCCATTTTTAATAGGTTCTCTGGTGTCTAACTTCTTGAATTCTTTGTATATATTAGATATTAGCCCTCTGTTGGATGTAGGGTTGGTAAAGTTCATTTCCCAGTTTGTTGGTTGCCATTTTGTCCTATTGACAGTGTCCTTTGCCTTACAGAAACTTTGTAATTTTATGAGATCCCATTTGTCAATTCTTGATCTTAGGGCATAGATTATTGGTGTTCTGCTCAAGAAATTTTCCCCTGTGCCCATGTGTTCAAGGCTCTTCCCCAGTTTCTTTTCTATTAGTTTCAGTGTGTCTGACTGATTTTATTTGGAGGTCCTTGATCCACTTCGACTTGAGCTTGGCACAAGGAGATAAGAATGGGCATTTCCCATTCTTGAGGCTGCCACTTTGTCTGAATGACGGTGTCCCTCGTCATACAGAAGCTTCTCAATTTCATGAGGTCCCATATAATAATTGTTAATTTTAGTGCTCATGCTAACAGATTTCTGTTTAGAAGTCTTTTCCTATTTTATTTATTTATTTATTTATTTATTTATTTATTTATTTATTTTTGTTTTTTTGAGACAGGGTTTCTCTGTGTAGCCCTGGTTGTCCTGGAACTCATTCTGTAGACCAGGCTGGACTCGAACTCAGAGATCCACCTGCCTCTGCCTCCCAAGTGCTGGGATTAAAGGCATGCGCCACCACCGCCTGGTTAGAAGTCTTTTCCTATGTCAGTGATTTTGAGGCTATCCCTCCCAAATTCTCTATCAGATTCAGTGTATTTGGTTTTATGATGAAGTCTTTGATCTGTTTGGAGTTGAGATTTGTATAGGTTGATAAAGATAAATGTTTGGATTCTTCTCCAAACAGCCATCCAGTTTGGGCAGAACTATTAGTTGAAGATGCTGTCTTTTTTCCAGTGTGTATTTCTAGATTCTTTATAAAAAAAAATCAGGTATTCATGGGTATGTAGATCCATGTCTGGGTCTTTAATTTGATTCCATTGATCAGCATATTTGTTTTTGTGCCAATACCATGTTTTTAAAATTACTATAGCTCTGTAGTACAACTTGAAAATGGTGATGATGATACATTCAGAAATTCCTTTATTACGCAGGATTGTTTTAACTATCCTGTCTTTTTCTTTAGCATGTCTTCATGAAACTGAAAACAGTCCTTTCAACATCTATAAAGAATTGTGTTGACATTTTGATGGGTATTGCATTGAATCTGCAAATTGCTCTTGGTAGAATGGCTATTTTTACCATGTTAATTCTCTCTTACTGATCCATGAGCATGGGAAATCTTTCAATGTTCTGATATTTTCTTCAATGTCTTCAAGTTTTTATCATACAGGTCTTTTCCTTGCTTGATTAGCATTATTCTAAGATATTTTATATTATGAGAGGCTAGTATGAAAGGTATTGTTTCCCTGATTTCTTCCTCAGTCCATTTTCCACTTGCAGGAAATGAAAGGCTACTTACTTTTGCAAGTTAATTTTGTACCCAGCCACTTTGCTGGAGGTATTAAACAGCTGTAGGAGTTTCCCAGTGGAAATTTTAGTATCACGTATGTATACTGTCATGTGATCAGCAAATAATATTTTCACTTCTTTCTTTTGAATTTGTATCCCTTGATCTCCTTCATTTATCTTGTTGCTCTAGCTAAAACTTCAAGTACTATATTAAATAGGTATGGAGAGTGTATAGACAGTCTTGCCTTGTTCCTGATTTTAGTGAAATTGCTTTGAGTTTCTTTCCTTTTAAATTTATGTTGGTTATAAGCTTGTTGCAAGTTATTTTATAATGTTTAGGTAGGTCCCTAGTATCCCTAATCTCTTCAGAATTATGAAGGGTGTTGGTTTTTGTATTTCTGAATCTAATGAGATGATCATGTGTTTTTTCTCTTTCAGTTTGTTTATATGGTGGATTAGATTTATTAATTTAGGTATGGTGAACCATCCATGCAACTCTGGCATGAAGGCTACTTAATGAGTTTGTAGTACTTTTGCATCTATGTTCATAAAGGAAATTGGTGTGTAATTCTCTTTATTGAGCTGTTATGCCATTTGGGTATCAGGGTAATTGTAGCCTCATGGAACAAATTGGGCAATGTTTTTTTCTGTTTCTATTTTGTGGAATAATTTGAGAAGTATTGGCATTAACTCTTCTTGGAAAGTTTGGTAGAATTCTGTGCTTGAACCATTTGACTGGCCCTCAACTATTTTTGGGGGTGGGGTGGGAGACATAATGACTGCTTCTATAGGGGTTGTAGAATTGTTTGAATTGTTTACCTGATCTTGATTTAACTTTGGTAAGTGGTATCTCTCCAGAAAATTCATACATTTTGTTAAGACTTTCCAATTTTGTGGAATACAAGCTATTGAAGTAAGACCTAATAATTCTTTGAATTGTCTGTTAGATTCCCCTTTTCATTTCTGATTTTATTAATTTTGATATTCTCTCTCTTTCTTTTAATTAGTTTGGATAAGGGTTTGTCTATCTTGTTGATTTTCACAAAGACTCAACTCTTTGTTTTTATTGCTTCTTTGTATTTGTTTGTTTATACTTTGTTGATTTCAGCCCTGGATTTGGTTACTTCTTGATGTCTACTTCTTTTGGGTATGATTTCTTCATTTTTTAAATTTTCTATATATATATATATATTTTTTTTACATTCCCAATGATTTCCCCTTTCCCGGTTCCCCCCCTCCCCGAAAGTCCCATAAGCCCTCTTCCCTCCCCCTGTTCCCCAGTCAACCCCCTCCCGCTTCTCTGTCCTGGTATTCCCCTACACTGCTATATCCAGTCTTTCCAGACCAGGGATTTCTTCATTTTTTGAAGTGGAAAGACCCACTTAAAAAAGATTTATTTATTTTATTTACAGGAAGATACTGTAGCTGTTTTCAGACACACCAGAAGAGGCCATCAGATCCCATTACATATGGTTGTGAGCCATCATGTGGTTGCTGGGAATTAAACTCATGACCTCTGTAAGAGCAGACAGTGCTCTTTACCTCTGAGCCATCTCTCTAGCCTAATTTCTTCATTTTTGTTCTAGAACTTTCAGGGTGTCTCTTATGTTATTTGTAAGATCTCTCTCTCTCTCTCTCTCTCTCTCTCTCTCTCTCTCTCTCTCTCTCTCTAAAACAAAGTATTGCACACCAATTTCCTTTATGAACATAGATAGAAAAAATTAATAAAATATTTGCAAATTGAATCCATATGTATGTGCACTTACTGCTATGAACTTGCCTCTTAGAATCACCCACATTTTGTCCCATAAGTTTGAGTATGTTGTGTTCATTTTCATTCAACTCTAGAAAGTCTGTGATTTCTTTATTTTTCTTTTGAAATATTTTTCATTCAATAGGGTTGTTCTGTTTCCATGAGTTTGTAAGATTTCTGTTGTTGATATCCAGCTTTAATCCATGGTTGTCAGATAGGATGCAGGATGTTATTTTGATTTTCTTGTTTCTGTTGAGACTTGCTTTGTGTCTGAGCATGTGGTCAATTTTGGAGTTTCCATGTGGTGCTGAGAAGAAAGTATAGATTTATTTGTGTTTTGTGAATATCTGTTTTGTCCATTTGATATGCAACACCAGTTAGCTCAAGCATTTGTCTGTTCAGTTTTGTCTGGATGACCTGTCTATTGGTGAGAGTAAAATACTCCACTATCAGTGTGTGAGGGTCAATATATGATTTAAACTGTGGTAATAGTTCCTTTGTGAATTTGGATGCCCTCATGCTTGGTACATAGATGTTAAGAATTGTGATGTCCTCTTAGTGGATTTTTGCTTTGGTGAGTATGTAATGTTATGGTGGTTTGAATAAGAATGGTCCCTCATAGGCATATATATATATGTCCTCAGGGAGTGACACTACTTGAGAAGGATTAGGAGGAGTGGTCTTGTCACTGGAGCTGGGCTTTGAGGTTTCAGAAACCCAAGCCAGGCTCCCTGTCTCTCTTCATCTGTTGCAGTGGATCTAGATATAGAACACTTGTGGTATATTTACACAAAGGAATACTACTCTGCAATTAAAAACAATGAACTCACGAAATTCCTAGGCAAATGGTCAGAACTTGAAAATATCATCCTTAGTGAGGTGACCCAATCACCAAAAAACACACATGGTATGCAGTCACTGATAAGGGGATATTAACCTAGAATCTCGGAATACCCTAGACACAATTCACGTATCAATAGGTTTCCAAGAAGATGGAAGGAGAGACCCCTGGTCCTGGAAAGACTGGATGTAGGGGAATGCCAGGACAGAGAAGTGAGAGGGGGTTGAATGGGGAACAGGGGGAGGGAAGAGGGGCTTATGGGTCTTTCGGGGAGGGAGGAAACGGGAAAGGGGAAATGATTTGGAATGTAAATAAAAAACCTTAGAAAATAAAAAAAAAAAACAAAAAAACCAAAAAACAAAAAATAAAAACAAAAGAAACAAAGAAACAAACAAAAAGAACACTCAGGTTCCTCTCCGGCACTAAGTCTGCCTCTGTGCTGCCATGCTCCCTGACATGATGATAGTGAACTAAACCTCTGAGCCTAAAATAGTAGCCAGCTTCTCAATGGAGACTCTAAAAGTCAGAAGGTGGTTTGATATGGATCTGGGAATGAGACTGGGGGATTTTACTTGGACGAATGGAGAGAGAGGTATAGATTTATAGTTAGCTTACCTGCTTCACTGAGTGAAGTGGCCTGAGGATTCCCAGGAAATGCCAGTTGGAATAGGGTGGAGGGGCTGAAATAATGAGTGGGTAGAAGGAAGTTAGGAGGGGAAGATCTGTATGATCCATTGGAAATGGGACAGGGTAGCAAGGTTGGTCCTATCAGGTCTGCTGCAGGGTAAGACTTGGGGATTGGATTTAGAGGAAAAGAGAGTTAGGTGAAGATCTGCAGTTGACCTGCCATTCAGGTGGCTAGTATATCCTGAGAAGAGAAGCAAGGAAGAATGGCCAGAATGGAAGAGACCTCAGGTGGCTATGAGCACAGAAGAACAGATCCTCTAGGGAGACAGCTTCAGTGAGCTAGCTCATTTAATGGGAGGAACAAAGGCCATATAAACCTTTGGGGTTGGTAGGGGCTTTCACTGTACAACATTGACTGAGCCAGGGTGCTGGGGATGCTCATTTTCGTAAGGAAGAATTACAGGTGCCACAGGACATGACATTATAAGGGCAGAGGAAGTTTAACCTGGCTATCAGGCTGTATGACCTCCTGTGGCAGGGAAGGTAGAGGTGCAATCCTATGTTCACCACATACAGACCTGAGGTTGAGAGGAGTGATTCTACTTCTGCTGCCCTTAAGATGAGATTTCTGGATTTTGGTGGCTGGTTCTCCCCAGGACCATGGCTCCCCTGCCCCACATTAGCTTACCTGCTTCCTTGTCTGAAGTGTGGCACTTTTTATTTCTAACACACATTGTGATTTATCTTGGTTTTGTATCTGGCCACATACTAGAAGTATATGTTCTAGGAGACCAGGGATTTCTTATTCTTATTTTTAGATTTATTTATTTTTTGTATATGTATGAGTACACTGTTGATGTCTTCAGACACAGCAGAAAAGGGCATTGGATCCCATTATAGATGGCTGTGAGCCACCATGTGGTTGCTGGGATTTGAACTCAGGATCTCTGGAAGAGCAGTCAGTGCTCTTAACCTCTGAGCCATCTCTCTAGCCTGAGACCAGGAATTTCTATATGTTTTCCTTAGTGATATATGTATCTAAACACTGGAACAGTGTCTGTGGCATAGAAGGATCTTGAAACATTTGTTGAATGAATATATTTTATGTAATTCTGGAGGCATTGGCAGAACAGATAATGGTGGAGATGGAGGCCTTTGTCGAGTAAGTAGGAAATAAGATTTATGGAGGGGCTTCAGTTTGGCCAGATTATATCTGCTAGCTTGCTTTGGGGGAGACTTGGTGCTTCAACACAGCAGGCACATGTAGTATTTACAAAGGTGAGTTAAATTTTAGCCACAATTACTTGCCATCTCAATATTTGCAACTAGGAGAACGTATGGAATTGGAAGTATGTGAAATTTAATCTTAACTCTATAGTTTGCCAACCCTGTGATTTTATGCAGCTTTTTTACTCTGGAAATACCCAGCTTTCTTAACTGGAATGTTGTGTTAGTAATTCCTACGTCATGAAGTTATAGTGATACTTGAGGGATGCTATTATAAGTAGAGCCCATAGTACAAAGTGAGGATTCAGTATACTGTTCTAGCTGATTTGAAACAGTACCAAAATGTACTGATTCTGTTTGCAGGTAAATTGCTTAGAGTAATAGGAAGAAGCATGAAACGTTGAGGGTAGTATATTGATTGGGGTAAGCTATTGTAGGTAGGATTTAAATTTTTTTAAGACAAAATTTCTCTGTATAGCCCTGTCTGTTCTGGAATTCACTCTGGTGCCCAGGCTGGCCTCCAACTCAGAGATACACCCACCGCTGCTTTCTGAGTGCTGGGATTAAAGGTGTGTGCCACCACCTCCAGCTCCAGAATTTAATTTTAAAGTTTTTAATGGCTCAAGAAATGGAAATGTTAATTTCTTTGAATAGATTTTTATTACTGTATTAGATTATTATTACTGTATTACTCTATGATACCCCATAGATTTTTGCAATTCAAATAATAATTTTGAAATACATGGAAAGAAAAAAAAACTACCAAAATGTATATAAAAATGAAAATGATACTATATTTGGTTGTTCACGGTTGTGCAAAAAGCCACATAAATAACTAGTTTCTTTTTACTTCTCTAAAATGGGTTGAAATCTTGAATTAATTACAGGAGAGTCAAAAGCCTCTGACACCAAGGCAACTAGTAGTATGATCTTGGAAAATACCAAGCTACAGGAGAACTATCAAACTCTGGAAGAGCCTTGGTTCATCCCTCCTACATGACCATTTCTTACCAGATCTTACATGTTGACATGCATTTGGCCCTGTGTAGAAACTCTCCCCATTATTTTACACTGTATTGAGTATGAACCCAAGGGCCTTGCACATACTAGGCAAGTTCTGTGTCACTGAGCTACATGCCTAGTCTGAAAATCTGGGAATACTTATTCCCCTATTATTAAGGGTAGAACAAGAATCATTCTAGATAAGTCTTGTTTTGTTTTTAGGCAACTGATTGTTAATGGCATTACCTCTTCCTGCTAACCGAGTCTTGTATAATAAGACAGCTTTGTTTTCTTTTTTTTTTTTATTTATTTTATTTTATTTTTTAATTTACATTCCAAATCACTTCCCCTTTCCCGTTTCCTCCCTCCCCGAAAGTCCCATAAGCCCCCTTCCCTCCCTCTTTTCTCCGTTCAACCCCCTCTCGTTACTCTGTCCTGGCGTTCCCCTACATCCAGTCTTTCCAGGACCAGGGGTCTCTCCTTCCATCTTTTTAGAAATCTATTGATATGCTGATTGTGTCTAGGGTATTCTGAGATTCTGGGTCAATATCCCCTTATCAGTGACTGCATACCATGTGTGATCTTTTGTGATTGGGTTACCTCACTAAGGATGATATTTTCAAGTTCTGACCATTTGCCTAGGAAGTTCGTGAATTCATTGTTTTTAATTGCAGAGTAGTATTCCATTGTGTAAATATACCACATCTTCTGAATCCATTCCTCCGTTGAGGGACATCTGGGTTCTTTCCAGCTTCTGGCTATTATAAATAAGGCTGCTATGAATATAGTGGAGCATGTGTCCTTATTGCATGCAGGTAAAGTCTCTGGGTATATGCCCAGGAGTGGTATAGCCGGATCCTCCGGAAGTGTCATGCCCAGTTTTCTGAGGAGCCGCCAGACTGCTTTCCAGAGTGGTTGTACCAGCCTGCAATTCCACCAGCAGTGGAGGAGTGTTCCTCTTTCTCCACATCCTCGCCAACAACTGCTGTCTCCTGTGTTTTTGATCTTAGCCATCCTGACTGGTGTGAGATGGAATCTCAGGGTTGTTTTGATTTGCATTTCCCTAATGACTAAGGATGATGAACATCTCTTTAGGTGCTTCTCAGCCATTAGATATTCTTCAGGTGAGAACTCTTTGTGTAGCTCTGTACCCCATTTTTTAATAGGGTTACTTGCCTCTCTGGAGTTTAACTTCTTGAGTTCTTTGTATATCTTGGATATTAGCCCTCTGTCGGATGTAAGGTTGGTAAAGATCATTTCCCAGTTAGTTGGTTGCCGCTTTGTCTTTTTGACGGTGTCTTTTGCCTTGCAAAAACTTTGTAATTTAATGAGGTCCCATTTGTCTATTCTTGATCTTAGAGTATAAGCTATTGGAGTTCTGTTCAGGAAATTCTCCCCTGTGCCCATATGTTCAAGGTTCTTCCCTAGTTTCCCTTCTATTAGTTTCAGTGTGTCTGGTTTTATGTGGAGATCTTTGATCCATTTAGAATTGAGCTTAGTGCAAGGAGATAAGGATGGGTCAATTTGCATTCTTCTGCATGTTGACCTCCAGCTGAGCCAGCACCATTTGTTGAAAAGGCTATCTTTTTTCCACTGGATGGTTTTAGCTCCTTTGTCAAAGATCAAGTGACCATAGGAGTGTGGATTCATTTCTGGGTCTTTAATTCTGTTCCATTGATCTACATGTCTGTTACTGTACCAATACCATGCAGTTTTTAACACTATTGCTCTGTAGTACAGCTTGAGGTCCGGGATACTGATTCCCCCAGAGGTTCTTTTACTCTTGAGAATAGTTTTAGCTATTCTGGGTTTTCTGTTATTCCAGATGAATTTTTGAATTGCTCTTTCTAACTCTATGAAGAATTGAGTTGGGATTTTGATGGGGATTGCATTGAATCTGTGTATTACTTTTGGTAAGATGCTCATTTTTACTATATTAATCCTGCCAATCCATGAGCATGGCAGATTTTTCCATCTTCTGAGGTCTTCTTCAATTTCTTTCTTCAGAGACTTGAAGTTCTTGTCATACAGATCTTTCACTTGTTTGGTTAGAGTCATGCCAAGATACTTAATATGGTTTGTGGCTATTGTGAAGGGTATCATTTCTCTTACTTCTTTCTCAGCCTGCTTATCCTTTGAGTATAGGAAGGCTTCTGACTTGCTTGAGTTGATTTTATATCCGGCCACTTTGCTGAAGTCGTTTATCAGCTGTAGGAGTTCTCTGGTGGAGTTCTTTGGGTCGCTTAAGTATACTATCATATCGTCTGCAAATAGTGATAGTTTGACTTCTTCCTTTCCAATTTGTATCCCTTTGACCTCTTTTTGTTGTCTAATTGCTCTAGCTAGAACTTCAAGTACTATATTGAAAAGATATGGAGAGAGAGGGCAGCCTTGTCTAGTCTCTGATTTTAGTGGGATTGCTTCAAGTTTCTCTCCATTTAGATTGATGCTGGCTACCGGTTTGCTGTAAATTGCTTTTACTATGTTTAGATATGGGCCTTGAATTCCTGATCTTTGCAAGACCTTTAGCATGAAAGGATGCTGAATTTTGTCAAATGCTTTCTCAGCATCTAATGAGATGACCATGTGGTTTTTTTCTTTGAGATTGTTTATGTAGTGGATTACATTGATGGATTTCCTTATATTGAACCATCCCTGCATCCCTGGGATGAAGCCTACTTGATCGTAGTGAATGATCGTTTTGATGTGTTCTTGGATTCGGTTGGCAAGAATTTTATTGAGTATTTTTGCATCGATATTCATAAGAGAGATTGGCCTGAGATTCTCTTTCTTTGTCGGATCTTTGTGTGCTTTTGGTATTAGTGTAATTGTGGCTTCATAGAACGAGTTGGGTAGTGTTCCTTCTGTTTCTATTTTGTGGAACAGTTTGAAGAGTATTGGTGTTAGGTCTTCTTTGAAGGTCTGATAGAATTCTGCACTAAAACCATCTGGTCCTGAGCTTTTTTTGGTTGGAAGACTTCCAATGACAACTTCTATTTCTTCAGGGGTTATAGGACGGTTTAGATGGTCTATTTGATCCTGATTTAATTTTGGTATTTGGTATCCGTCAAGGAAATTGTCCATTTCCTCAAGATTTTCTAGTTGTGTTGAATATAGGTTTTTGTAGTAGGATCTGATGATTCTTTGAATTTCCTCAGTTTCTGTTGTTATCTCTCCCTTTTCGTTTCTGATTTTATTAATTTGGATACTGTCTCTGTGCCCTCTGGTTAGTCTGGCTAAGGACTTATCTATCTTGTTGATTTTCTCAAAGAACCAACTCCTCGTTTTGTTGATTCTTTGTATGGTTTTATTTGTTTCTACTTGATTGATTTCAGCCCTGAGTTTGATGATTTCCTGTCTTCTACTCCTCTTGGGTGTATTTGCTTCTTTTTGTTCCAGGGCTTTCAGGTGTGCCATTAAGCTGTTAGTGTATGCTGTCTCCCGTTTCTTTTTGGCGGCACTCAGGGTTATGAATTTTCCTCTTAACACTGCTTTCATTGTGTCCCATAAATTAGGGTATGTTGTGCCTTCATTTTCATTAACTTTCAAAAAGTCTTTGATTTCTTTCTTTATTTCCACCTTGACCAAGTTATCATTGAGTAGAGCATTGTTCAGCCTCCATGTGTACGTGGGTTTTCTTTTGTTTTTGTTGCCATTGAAGACCACCCTTATTCCATAGTGATCTGATAGGAGGCATGGGATTATTTCTATCTTCTTGTATCTGTTGAGGTCTGATTTGTGACCAATTATATGGTCAATTTTGGAGAAGGTACCATGAGGAGCTGAGAAGAAGGTGTATTGTTTAGCTCTAGGATGAAATGTTCTATATATATCAGTTAGTTCCATTTGGTCCAAGGCTTCAATTAGATTCACTGTGTCCCTGTTTAGTTTCTGCTTTCCTGAACGATCCATTTCAGAGAGCGGGGTGTTGAAGTCACCCACTATTATTGTGTGCGGTGCGATGTGTGCTTTGAGTTTTAGTAAAGTTTCTTTTACGAATGAGGGTGCCCTTGCATTTGGAGCATAGATATTCAGAATTGAGAGTTCTTGATGGTGGATTTTTCCCTTGATCAGTATGTAATGTCCTTCTGTGTCTTTTTTCATGACTTTAGGTTGAAAATCAATTTTATCCGATATTAGGATGGCTACTCCACCTCGTTTCTTGGGGCCATTTGCTTGGAAAATTGTTTTCCAGCCTTTTACTCTGAGATAGTGTTTGTCTTTGACACTGAGGTGCGTTTCCTGCATGCAGCAAAATGCTGGGTCCTGTTTACGTATCCAGTCTGCTAGTCTATGTCTTTTAATTGGGGAATTGAGACCATTGATATTAAGAGAGATTAAGGCATAGTGATTATTGCCATCTGCCATTCTTGATGCTATCTTTATGTTTGAGTGGTTATCTACTTTTGGGTTTGATTCAAGAAGGTTATTATCTCATTTTTTCCAGGGTGTTGTTTCTCTCCCTGTATTGGAGGTTTCCACCTATTATCCGTTGCAGGGCTGGATTTGTGGAAAGATATTGTGAAAATTTGGTTTTATCATGGAATATCTTGGTCTCTCCATCTATGGTGATTGAGAGTTTTGCTGGGTATAGTAGTCTAGGCTGGCATTTGTGCTGTCTTAGTGTCTGCATGAGATCTGCCCAGGATCTTCTGGCTTTCATAGTCTCTGGTGAGAAGTCTGATGTGATTCGGATAGGTCTTCCTTTGTATGTTACTTGGCCCTTTTCTCTTACTGCTTTTAGTATTCTTTCTTTGTTTAGAACATTCGGTGTTTTGATTATTATGTGACGGGAGGTATTTCTGTTCTGGTCCAGTCTGTTTGGAGTTCTGTAGGCTTCTTGTACGTTCATCGGCATCTCTCTCTTTAAGTTAGGGAAGTTTTCCTCCATAATTTTGTTGAAGATGTTTACTGGCCCTTTAAGTTGCAAATCTTCACTCTCATCTATACCTATAATCCTTAGGTTTGGTCTTCTCATTGTGTCCTGGATTTCCTGGATGTTTTGGGTTACACGTTTTTTGCATTTTGCATTTTCTTTGACTGTTGAGTCGATGCTTTCTATGGAGTCTTCAGCACCTGAGATTCTTTCTTCCATCTCTTGTATTCTATTGTTGATGTTTGCATCTATGACTCCTGATTTCTTCCCAAGGTTTTCTATCTCCAAAGTTGTCTCCCTTTGTGATTTCTTAGTTGTTTCTACTTCCTTTTTTAGTTCCTGGATGGATTTGCTGAGATCCTTCACTTGTTTGTTTGTATTTTCCTGTATTTCTTTAAGGTATTTTTGCATTGCCTCTTTCAGGATTTCTTCCTGATGACCCACGTTCTCCTGCATTTCTCTGAGTGATTTTTGTGTTTCCTCCTCATGGGAATCCATCTGTTGATCCATCGTCTCCTGCATTTCTTTAAGCAGTTCTCGTGTTTCCTTTGTAAGGGCATCTAACCGTTGATTCATTTCTTTAAGCAATTTTTGTGTTGCCTCCTTATGGGCATCCGTCTGTTGACCCATATTCTTCTGCATTTCTTTATGCCAATTTTGTGATTCCTTTGTGAGTGCATCTACCCGTTGATTCATCTCGTTAAGCGATTTTTGTGTTGTCTCCTTGTGCGCCTCCATCTTTTGATCCATGTTCTCCCGCATTTCTCTAAGCGATTTTTGTGTTTCCTTTGTAAGGGCTTCTAACCGTTGATTCATGGTCTCCTGTAACTCTTTATGAGATTTATTTGTGTCCTTCTTGTGATCCTCTAATAGGATCATGAGAAGTGATTTTAAATCCAGATCTTGTCTTTCGGGTGTGGTGGGGTATCCAGGACTTGCTGCTGTTGGAGAGTTGGGTTCGGATGGTCCCACATTACTTTGATTTCTGTTAGTAACATTCCTACGTTTTCCTTTTGCCATCTGGATACCTCTGGTGTTAGTTGGTCCTGCTGCCACTGGCTGTTGGTTGGACCTCCTGTGAGACTGCAAAGCTATTTCTGCCCCCCCCCTGGATTGCCAGGATTCCCCTGGCACCGATTTCTGGGGCCTGCCTGCTCCTGAGTGACTTTGGAGCCCTAATGTGCCTTGCCCCAAGTGATCTTATATTGGGGAGGCCTTGCACCTCCAAAGGCTCAGCCTAGTGGATTCCTGGAGCAGAGGTCGGCAAAGGGAGGCTGGTAGGCTCCTGCCCTGTGCAGGGGTGAGTGATCTCTCCTAGGGGGGGAGGGGGCGTCCCTCTGCCCGGCAGAAGTCCCACAGCAGAGCTGGCGCGCTGGTTACTGCAGATCAGCCCCGCACTTGGGAGCTGCATACAGACAAGCCGCCCGAGACCCAAGCGATATTTTGCCTGTCTGTCTCAGAACCTGGCTGTCCCAACTTCCCAGTCACTGGAGCAAAGATGGCGGAGTGCAATCTGCACTCTCTCCGTGGCGCCGCTCACCTGCAGACGCGCTGGCCTGCCGATCTGGCACCCAGACGACCACAGCGCTGACCCGTTCTCGGGCACAGACGGAAGCCCCAACAGGCCGTGTCCCAAGTGATGTTATATTGGGGATAGGGAGCTTGGGGTACCTGTCACTTCAGCGCAGTCTGCGGGAACAGAGGTCGCGGAAGGAAAGCTGGTAGGCTCCCGCCCAGTGCGGGGTCCCTCTGCCAGGCTGAAGTCCCACAGCGGAGCTGGCGCGCTGGTTACTGCAGATCAGCCCCGCACTTGGGAGCCGCATGCACACAAGCCGCCCGAGACCCAAGCGATATTAAGCCTGTCTGTCTCAGAACCTGGCTGTCCCAACTTCCCAGTCACTGGAGCAAAGATGGCGGAGTGCCCAGCTTTGTTTTCAAATGTAGAATTGAGCAAGCATTTATTTCTGTTAACTGTTTATTTACCTGTATCAAATGATAAGGAATGAATGGCACACCATAACTCCTTTTAGTTTCAGTTGTCAAGAAACTCAGAACACCATGCAAGGTTTAATTATAGCAGAAACTCTAGGTGGACCTCAGACTTATTTCTTCCTTCTATGTAGTTAAGCATTGCCAGTTTCTGTTTAAATTGTCCTGGTGTAGAACACTTACAAGCTTTACAAAATAACAAGTGTATACCTGAGGCTGAACCATATAATTTAGCATTTAGCCAATTTAACATTTTTCCAGATTCAAACAGTCAGTAAATATATTGTGTTTAAAACGTCCAGGTGTCTAGCAGTAGGGGCATTGTTTAGTACATTGTGGTATATTCATTCACCACAATTAGAATTTAAATCCATGATTCTAAAGCAAACCTGTTACCTAAGCTCATATATACAACTGTGTAACTGCATACCAAGACACATGCATGACTTTACATGTTTCAACCTGAGTAATTCTTAAAAGATAGCATCTAGGAAAAAAAGAGATATGCTATGAAATTTGTCTAGTAAGTATGATTTCTACTAATGAAAATTTAAAAGAATAAATGGCCTCCCAGAAAAAAGAACTATTTTCTTGCCTTTCTTATAGCTAGGTGTGAGCATGTATGGCCAACTACTGGCCAGTAAGATATATACAAAGTAGTGTATGCAAATTGGCAGCCACGCCCTTAAATGGAAAGAGACTATCTTCCTTTGTCCCCTCAGTTCCCTCCGCTTAAATGGTAATTTGCTTGGACAGGGAGCCATGGGTTCATCCCAGGAATGCGTATTCCATCTTCTACATGACAAGGTTGGGGTGTGGACTTCTGCCTTGTTTAAGCTGTTAGTATCTTGCTCTTTGTTCCACAGCCACAACTTCCTAGTTCTAGAAAATATTATTTGTGTAAATTAAAACCAGAAAAGGGGGGACGGGAGATGGCTCAATCAGTAAAGTGCCTACCATGTGAGCATGAGAAACTTGACTTCAGATTCCAGAGCCCATACAAAAAGCCAGGCAAAATGGTGCATGCCTGCAACCCCAGCACTGGGGATGGAGACAGGTTACAGAAATAGGCAGATCCCTGATACACATTGAACAGCCAGTATAACCAAATTGATGAGCACCAGGTTCAGTAAGAGACCTTTTCTCAAACAAAACAAAACAAAACAAAACAAAACAAAACAAAACAAAAAAACATAAAGATAGATAGTGATCCACAACAGAGAACCAACATCTGCCTCTGGCCCACACACTCAGGTGCACATACCTACATGCATACCCACATGCACATGTCTGCTCATCTGTACAGTAAATCCACATGTTGCACAACCAGTACGCAACACACATCAAAAGGAAAGATAAGTAAGAAAAGGGCTATTGCACATCTGTAGCTATGTGTAAATCTTAGACTAGGGATACAGACAAAATGAATTAGTGGTTGTCTCAGAGGCAGAAGAGAGGTACTGGGCTCAGGAATGAAGAGATGCAGCTTGTCTTCTTGCTAAGCCATGAGCCAGTCTCTTCTGTGTGTAGTGCTTAGCTATATTGAGAAGGTTAGTTAAACAGTGATAAAGGTAAAGAGAATGCACACCTGAGATGTTTGTGATTGCTTCATGGAAACCTGTTTTTGGATGGCTCTTAATAGTGGCTTTTACTCTGCATGAAGTGATTAGATTAGGAAAAAAAGGACATAGCCATAGGTGGCATTACAGAGCTAACTGTCAGACAGAACAAGGAAAATAGATGTTGTAGTTGGATATTAAGGCCTGTGGCACATGTGTTGCGGGCAGATTATAAGAGGTCACACAGGTAATATAGCACCTGCCTTGGGAGAGAATTAAAACAATGACATTGCCATCTCAAAAGTAGAAATTGTTTGGCTCTGAGGGTTGGCTTGAATTAACCAGTTTTCAGAGCCTGAACATAACCTGAGGCCACTTGATTCATTTTTAATGAGATATTTGCTTGTTAAGCCAAGCAGAATGTAGGCATACGTGGAACTATGAGTTCTTTTATATGTGCAAGTGGCAGGGACCCCTGCATTGGCACTAGGTTGCTTAGGAAGGACAGAAGCAGTTGCTTATGGTGTGCTTACTTATTAAGAAAGATTGGTGGGTCCATCTCCTTGCTGTGATGGCCTCGCCCCTGTCCTAACCCTAGCCAACCTGAGATAGTCCCCATGTCTTTGGATGGATGGCTTCACCCTCTGATTGTTAGCTGCTAAACAGAGTGCTGGGTTTCCTTTCATGCATCTTAGGTACATTCCAGGTGAGTCACCCCGGGATTTGGGGATTCCCAGGCTCTTGAGAACATACAATCAGCCAAGCTCCTGCATTCAACCAATAGTTTGTCATTCATATTCAATACATGGGAAATGGTTAGATAGTGTTAAGGAAAATGTCCATTTATTTAATCTGTAAATCTGGGCAGAGATGCATGACCCTAACTGCCTTGGTCTCTATTCCAGGTACATACCACAATTCATTTACTACTTGTAATTCAGAATGAGGTCATAAGTGTGCTTCATCTGCTCACTGTCCCTGTTTCTCTCTGTTTATCTAAATGTAGATGTGCCCAAGGGGTAGTCTGCTCTGATGACTTTTGCTTTCATATCTGTGGCTTTAGATATCATTTTTGCATAGGTAGTTTCCAGTTCTTTCTATTCATCCATGAGCTTTGACTCTTTTCTTTTACTCCTCTCTGGCCACTTGCCTCATTCTTACCTTAGGAATCAACCTAACCTAACACTTTACTCCTGGCTCTGCCTTTTGCAGCAGACTTGTCCTTCTGTTATGCTAGACTGCCATGCACAACTAGCCAGATGGTGGGATGCACTCCCTTCACATACAACATTTAACTGTTCCCCCAAGAGCCTTGGATATCCCGCTGCTATTATATGAACTAGAAAGAGCGTTGATAGAGACTTTGTTTTCTCTCTTTTGGCACAGTTGGCTTTCAGTGGGTTGTAGACGGTCGTAGGAACCATTGCATACTATTTCTAAACTGTTCCCCCTTTTAGTGCCTTGCACTGTCTTTTAGAGTTAGCGGGTTCTCATGCATTTGTCAAATTGATGCAGGTACAAAGACAGAGAGAAATAAAGCAAGGAACACCCCTCTCAGTCTGAATGAAGTCTCTATCCAACTGAGAGTAAAGAATTCCTAGGGCAATGAACACATTTTGCTACAAATATTGCCTTTATAGAGACAATATTATTTTCTCTAGAGAAATTTCAAATAAGAATGTTGAAGTAGCAACAAATCATGCTTAAGGCCTAAGCATTCTGGACCAGGTATGGACCTTTTCATCTCCCAACACTAAACCTGCATTTTTAAAAAAAGGAATTTCACAAGACACTTCTTTTACAGTAAAAGGTAAGTCTTAAGTCTCTTGTGCAACCCTTGTGATCTATGGTATTACTTTATCAGATTGTAACCTTATCCAACTTACCGCAGATACCACTCTTTGATCTTATTTACCAAGAAAAGGGGGGAAAGGGCAGAAAGAAGTGTCTTAGAAACTGTTTGAACAACGTGATTCCATCCATTGGACTACTAAGACATTTAAGGGGAGCATTTTCTTGAGAAGTTCACACCTATGAAAGGAACAAATGAGATACTATATTCTGGAGCCCAGTATGGCCCAGGAACATAGATTCAGGTTTACTCAAGTACCATGTTCTAGCATGGTAACCGTTCCATGAAGTTTTTAAGGTAATAGACACTTAAATCTTGAGACAAAACTCTTTTAAAATATATTAGCAGGTATATCCAGTAGGTGGGTTAGAGACAAACAGGGAAATCTCAGCTATAGTCTTTCCTTAGATGCTGACAGCTTCCTTGATTGGTTAGAAACTGGGGTCTGGTGGTACAGTTCAAAGGATGTACCTGACGAATATAAAAATGTTAAATCATATACAGAGGGGGTAATAAGTTTCAATTAAGGGAAGATAAAGACACCCCAAGATAATTTAGCTCTTGATCTGCAACATTCCAATTTCTCCATATCACTGAAGTTCTCTCATTAGTCAATTAGCCCTTGTAGTCATGGCTTCTTTGCAGTAATTCATGTTCTAACTACTAACCCCTGCTTTAAAACCATATTAAATGCCCCCCCCAAACTCCAACTCTGCTTCATATTGTCTCATCCTGAAGTTCTCTGTGGCTAGGTTAAGAATCTAGGCTTCTTCTGAATAGAAGTCTCTGAAAAGAACTCCATAGGCTGCTGCAGGTGGCAACATGGAGCTGTCTCTCTCTGTTTCACGCCCCACTGCCCCTGATGAAGTGATGAGACGAACACTGAGTTCTGTCCAAGTAATTGATGTGGGCATCTTATTTTTAAACATATGGAAAAATGTAACCATTGGCAGAAAAATTGATTGACTTATATTCAATGATATATCCTCTCTTTGTTTCCAATGAAACCTTCTCTTTTCTATCTAATATCTCACTGTCCTAACTTTGTACATCCTACAATGCTCCCTGTGTAATTTTTCCTCCTTTATTTTCATGTTTCCTGCTTATAATGTACCTCTTAGCTATCTTATCTGAAAAGTTCTTTTCGTGTTAGGCTGCGAGGTCTGTGAAGAGACAGAAGAATTTATGTCCCCCTTAATTGCCTACTATATTCAGAGTTGCTGCATATATCATCTGGGGAGGTACTGGTTGCTGTGTTGTCGCTAAATGGAGTATTGTCATTGTCTTGACTAATGTTCTATTTCTGTGAAGAGACACCATGACCATGGCAACCATGACCATGGAAAGCATTTAATTGGAGCTGGCTTGTGGTTTCAGAGGGTTAGTCCATTATCATCATGGTAGGAAACATGGCAGTGTGCAGGCAGCCATGGTGCTGGAGAAGGAGCTGAGAGTTCTACATCTTGATCCTCAGGCAGCTGGGAAAGGGACACTGGGCCTGGCTTGAGCATCTGAGATGTCAAAGCCCAACCCTAGTGACACAGTTTCTCTGACAAGGCCATACCTCCTAATTTGTCTTAAGTAGTGCTGTTCCCTAATGACCAAACATTAAAATATTTGAGTCCGTGGAGGCCATTCCTATTTAAACCACTATAGTCACTAATTGTAGGTTTCTCTTTATTCTGCTTGAAATTGCTGAGTCACATGGCTTTGAAGCCAGGGAGGCATTTTTCATCTTTGCAAATATAAGCTTTAGTTTGGTGCTGAGCAACTGAGAGGCCTGTGGAAAGAAGAAACAGATACCATAATGGATGAGACTCTACTCTTGGTGCTAATATGTGACATTACCTCTCAATACTTCCATTTTGTATTTTGCTAACCTTGTTTTGAGTATCTTTAATAAATGTGATTGATAACTCTAATTTTCATTGTAGTGTGTGCCTTTTACTGGTGTTTTATTTCTTCACCTTTCATGGCTAATATGGTTTTTGTTCCTTTCTCTTAGATGCTGTCAGTGTTATACTGAGGAAGATGCTAGTAGTTAGGGTTTGACTTTGAGGCTTCATCATGTCATTTAGGCTCTGATGTGTGGCCATAGCTTACTCCCCTGGCAACTGCCACGAATGCGCGATTCTCTCCTGAAAGAGATGCCAGGTGGACCTTAGCCTGGACACCGTACTAAGAGTTCTGCCTGGTGATGCTGGTTCTCTATAATGGCTACCTAGCCACTTTGCCTTAAGGGGTCCTGTAATGCGATTGTAGATGTCATATTTAAGATGGATATACCACTCATTAATCTGATCCTTAATTAGTTGTAAAGCAGCTTTCCCATCAGAGCTGAATTCACTCGGATGTATCAAGGAGATTTCAGTGCCTTATAAGCACAAAGTGATCAGCAGAGCCTGCTTTGCTGAGCAGCCATGCTTTTGTCCTCTACTTGGCAAGGAACCACCAGAGCCTTTAAGCTAGGCAGTGATGTTTCTTTCAGAATTACAGTCATTGTGGTGGTCTTAAGGTAGACTGCTAAGTAGCGTGTGATGGATGCGGGAAGGTGAAGAGAGAGAGAAGCTGTGAAGAATGGCTGCCACTATGCAGAACCTCGATACCTGTGGGTGTAATAAATTAAAGATGACTCACAGGGAGCTGACTGTAGCACGGACAGGGAATGGGGAGGGGAAACAATGCTGAAGGAGTGAGAGGTACCTGTGGCACCTACTGAGTTTGGGATATCAGAGAGCTGATGAGCAGGAAATTGGACAGAGGTTCCAGAGCGTGGCATGGAGCAGAGACATCTGTGCTAACCTTATGTCTGCTAGAATGATATTATTAAAGACTTATTCTGGTTAGGTGACTTTTATTGTGGCGGGTTTCAAATTCATGAAAGTCAAGGAAATAATATAATAAACGAAAGTCATGAGTTCATTACCCTGCTTCATTAATCACGGGTTTATAGTCCATCTTATTTCACTTATGACTTCCACCTGGTTTACCCTGTCAGTATGATTTTGATCCAGTCCCACACATTCTATCATTTTATTTCTAAATATATCCATAAGATAAGGTATCTTTTAATAATGTGGGCATAATACATTAGTAACTCTCAAAATCTACAAAAATTTTGTGATACTTGTCAAATATACAGTGAGTTCATATTTCTCCAATTCACTTTTATTGCTTAGTTTGACTTAAGATCCAAGTAAGGCCCCTCCAATAGCATTTGGATGGTATATGTTGATTTCTCATAAATTTCTTATGAGGATTGAATGAGTAACTTTTTAGAATATTCTGGGACCTGCTGTGTGAATCTGAACCATGACTATCAAACAAATGAACGAAAACTGTGGAAAGATAAAGGACAATTGGGGAATCTTCAGAATTATTTTGACATCCCCACCACAAATTTAGTTGTCAACTTGATACAGCGAGAATCTCAATGAGGGTTGTCTATATCCAGTTGATTTGTGGACATGTCTGTGGGGTATTGTCTTGATTACCTCAATTGATATGAAAGTTTCAGTGTAAAATCTGATAGCACCATTTAATGGGGGGGGGTAGACCTTGAAGTATATGAGTGCAAAATGTGATTTGAACATTAGCAGGCCTGCATACATTTATTACTCTCTACTCTTGACTTCGTGAGTAGCTGCTTCAGGTTCCTGTCTTGACTTCCCCTCAGTGATGGACTTGGACGTGTAAGCTGAATAAGTCCTTTCTCCCCTAAGTTGCTGTTTGTCAGCTTTTTTTTTTTTGCTTTTTTATTTTTCTGTTTTTTTTTATTCCAGCAACTGAAGTGAAACTAGGACACTGGACCCCTGATCTTTTAGGGAAAGCTGCTAGAACTCTTGAACCCATAACCTGTTTCTCCTGTTTCGGTATTTTTCTTATGGAACTTTATAGAAGTCATACTTTGTTGTATGTGCCCCCTTTCTTGGCCCAGAAGTCTTTGTGGCCTCTGTTTCCTGTGTGGTAAACATTAACTTTATGAGCCTGGCTCCAAGGGATAGAAGCCGCTTTCCACATGACACTTGGGCCTCAACCCTTCCCCTTTCTCCCCAGTATGTGCCAACTCAGGCTCATCTGATGTTCATTTGCCAACCGCATACTGAGTCCTTCTCTGAAGTCTAGTTTCTAGCCTCTTTCCTTCTCCGTATAGTTTCACTCCTCTTGCAAGGCCCAATTTAGGAGTCACCGTTTCTCTAAAGTTTTCTACAATGACTTTGTTCACATTAAAGAAATATTCTATACTCTGCTGTGTCAATTTTTTGTGCTTTTTTTGTCGTTTCTGGCATACTTTGATTTGATATATTTATAATGCGTATACAAGTGGGACAGGTATGTGTATGTCTCTGTGCATCTGTAGTGGGACTTTGGAGAACAGCCAGCTTCAGGCCTCCCTGTGAGTATCCAGCTCAGAACTCTTCCCTCCTGGCATGCAGGGGTCAGCACTTGGGAACTACTTTTTTTTTAAAAGAAATATATATATATATATATATATATATATATATATATATATATATGTGTGTGTGTGTGTGTGTGTGTGTGGTTGCTGGGATTTGAACTCAGGACCTCGGGAAGAGCAGTTAGTGCAGACCACTGCATCATCTCTCCAGCATTAGGAAACTACTTTTGCAGGATAATCAACATATTTTCCATTAAAGATACTCCACTCTGTTTTGTTTTTTTTTCTGTTTTGTTTTATAATTATTTTATCAAGTATTCTGTTGAATTGACATAGTTTTGAGCTAAAGCTGAATTAAAGACAGTTTACAATTACATCTTATTCTGCCCTTAGAAACAAACACATAAAGGCTGGATGTATGATGTGAAACATTTCATGTGTTGTTAACACAACTCTAGTTGTTGACTTTGGCTATTTCCCAGATAAAAATAACTCAGGAGATTATAGCAAAAATACAGAAATCTGGTGTCTCGATTAGGGATGGGGTCTGGTAAGTCCCTGTCCCTTCCATACTAGAATGCTGAATGGCTTGCTCTTATCAGGGTCTTGTGCAGACAAGCACTGCTGCCATGCATGAGTACAGTGGCCCTGTTCTGTCCTGAAGACACTGTTTCTGTAGTCTTTCCATTCTCTTTTCTTATGATCATCCCTGATATAGTGTAGCAGGGATTGGAGGATGTACCAATTTTTAATAGGGAAAACAGAGATGTGCTAGTTTCACAGTTAGTGCATTAGGGCAATTTCTCTTTAAAAGTGGGATTCATGTCAGGAGATCTATGTGGTCACCCTTGCCTTTGGTGGATCAAGAAACCTCATTACGATGATAATCCAAGGAAAATTAAAGCAAACAGAATACATTTCAAGTAGTGATTAAGGACACTTGTTGCACATTGTATTTGCTCATCTATTAAAAAAACAACATTTCATATTTGGGAGGTGAGGTCTGAGTTAACAGTGTGGGTATTGTTGATGGTCTAGAGAAGCTACTTATCTGCATTCTCCCCAAAAGATAGTATAGTAGTCAAGGTGGGCCACATCCCCAAAATATAAGTTGAATCTTATATTTTAAATCTTAAATGATAGGACCAGCAGTATTTTAGCTCAAGGAGTTTGTTTTAGATTTTAGAGCATTTGACTAGATTGAACTGATTGCACATTCTTTATCCTAAACACGAAATGTGAGATGTTTTAAAATCTAGAACTTTTGAGAGATATGTCAGTGTTCAAAGGTTTTTCTGTTTCAGAGCATTTTGATTTTGGAGTTTTGGATAGATGCTCAAGCCATACAGTAATCTGTGTGACTTAAACAAGAGAAATGGATTTTCTCACTGCTTTGAAGGCTGGAAGCTCAAGATGTCAGCATGGCCAGTTGACTCTTAATGGCTCTCCTTTTCCACATGGTCTCTCCATTATGATTTGGATAATGTTTAAGCTGGTACAGATGGTTAGGGTTCTGAGGGTAGGAAGAAGTTTCCAGGAATGGGCTCAGAGGAAAGGTTGCTTTGTTTTGAAATGTAGTTGGTGGTTAGCTGAAGAACCTTTTTTTTTCTCTTTTGCCCAGACAGAGTTTGGCTATGCAGCTTAAACTGGAACTTGTGACCATTCTGCTTTAACTGCTTGAGTTCTAGGAGGTATACCACTATGTGCAGCTCATGTTCTCTCTCTCTCTCTCTCTCTCTCTCTCTCTCTCTCTCTCTCTCTCTCTCTCTGTGTGTGTGTGTGTGTTCAATCATAAGAACTTTTATCTTTACTATAGTCACAATTTTTAGCTATTGAAGAAAATAACTATTAATGTGCAGATTTTCTGTTGTTCTGTCTGCAAACCTGGCCAGCTACTCAGGAGATGGAGAGGCCATGGGTCTTAGAGAAAAACCTACTACTGTCACTTTTTCTAAACCAGTATAATTTCTTAACTGTACCCTAAATACATATCCGTATACCATATAAGCGTAGCTCTCACCCCTTGTCAAAGAAACTTCTTTTTGCAATGCAAACAATTCTAGAAAGCCACAACTGGTCAAAATGTAGGAAACAACTGACTGTGGGATGCCCAGCCCTAATGATATATCTACAACATAACTCCTGTACTCAAGGCTCATGAAGCATTGTAGAAGATGGAGAAGGAAAGATTGTAAGAGCCAGAGGACCATGAAGTTGTTGTGATATAGTGTCATCTAGCTATGACAGGGAACCACACCCATGAAATCTCAACAACATGGCTTCCTAAACAAAACCTGAACAATTCCAACAGTTATCATCCCAACCCAGATGAGGGAAATTTTACAGGATGCCTTGATGAAGAGCTATAAGCACTTAACAACTGCTGAGAGAGGAAGAATTAGCTTCCCCTAGTGATGAGCCCCTCGACTGAGTATCCAATGGAGAAAAGAATTATTAATAGATATACTTCTTCCATACTCCATCCAAATCTTGAGCCACAGTTTTTGGTGCAGAAATGGAGTTGAAGGCCTTGCACATGTTAAGCATTCCCTGTACCTATTAGCTATAGCTCCAGCACCTGGCCCTTTGTAATATGAGTTCTGTGTACTGTCCAAAAAAGTGGGATGGATTTACATAAATCTCTTTACTTTAGCAATTATTGAGAGGATGTCTTAGGCTGAGTGAAAGGCCGTAACTATAAGTAACTGGTGGGAGGAAAGGGTTTCATGTAGGCTTAGAGATTTCAGTCCTTTTTGAAGGGAGTCAAGGCAGGAACTGAAAGAGAGACCATGTAGGAACTTTACTTACTAGCTTGCTTCCCAGGTTCATATTCTTATAATTTCTAGGGATAGCCCTGCTATCCCTACAAGAAGTCCTTCTAGGACTAGTACTGCAATCAAGAAAATGTCCTGAAGACTTGCCTACTTGCCAATCTGATGGAGACATTTTCTCAGTTGAGGTTCCCTCTTCCCAGAATGAGTCTAGCTTGTGTTAAGTTGCTAAAAATCTAACCAGCACAGAAAGGCGTGTGTGCATGTGTGTATTTTCTCGGTACTTAAACTTTAAAATGTTAAAGCTTTTAACACTAAGTATCTGCTCCTTTAGATTGTACACTTCCTTTGAGCTGAATGCTTTTTATCATCACCAGTAGACCTTGGGTCTTGTATTTCAGCTGATTTATCAGGTCACTCTCAATACCACAGCTTAAGAGAGGCAGTGTGTTTTATAAATGTAATGGATAATTGGGCTTGTATTATATCTTGCAACTGTGATATGAGAGCTGGATAAAGTGAGTGAGGAGACATCATAGTCGTTCGTTAGGTGTGTAGTAAACAAAGAGCAGAGGGTTTGTCAGTGGACAAGCAGTTAATGGTCTAAGGAACTCTGAATCATGGGTTTCAGATCTTATGGTTTGATGCCAAGATTGGCTCTCAGGCAATTCTGAAAATTTATTCTTAAATAATGTACCTGAAGGTCACTTAGCGAGCTGAACATGTTACATAAGCTGAGTAATAAAACCAGTGGTGTATGGCTCAGGTCAGGTTAAACCTTTTAAAATATATTATTTACCATTTAAGTGGAATTTTTTATATTATTTTATTATTTTAATTTTCAATATATTTTGTCTTATTCTTTTTCCTTTCCCAACTCCTCCCAGATCTTCTCCACCTTCCAACCCATCCAATTTTATGTTCATAAAAACTCTTAAATGGGCATTTTTAATAGTGACATTATTGACTTCATGCAACCCATCTTCCTTATAGTCTTTAATTCTGTGATTATATGTATATTGTGTATACATGTTCATATGGGTATGTGCACATGTATACGTGGGTACATGTGGATGTAGCAGAGGGGGTTTGTTAGGTGTTTTTCTCGATCACTCCCCACATTTGAGACAGTCTCACAGAACCTGGAACTTATCAATTAACTGCTAGGTGGGCTGTATGGCCAGTGAGCGTCAAGGATACACCTGTCTCTGCTTCTTTCCTCCCATGCCTCAGTGCTGATATTACAGACATGTGTTGCTGCATCTGGCTTTTAGAATGAGTGCTGGGGGAGGGGTCTAAAATCAGGTCCTCATGCTTGCACAGCAAGCACTTTACTGACTGAGCCACCTTCCCATCCCTACTTATTATAGGAAAACTGGCAAAGGTGTTTATTTTCCATTTGTTTATCAGGCTAGAGGTGCTGCATGCTGATGTGTTGTTATATGGCTGTATCATTTTATTATTGACTTTTATGTGTTTTGATAAGTTCCTGGGACAGTCTTCTAAAATAAAGATCACTGTTTACAGAGAATTATGCCTTTTCTCAAAATTCTCCTCTAACCAAATCTCTTTAGAATGTCAAATTCTAATACAAATGTTTATTTTACTGATACCCATGAAGCTGCTGGGGGGCAGGTAAATAAATTATGGCACCTGGCCCCTCAGTTGAACAAGGTGACTTCAATAAGAGAGAACCCCATAGCTCCTTTTCTATGAGTAACTTTCCTACTCTGCTCTAATATGTGGTATTTTTATGTCAATTGAGATAATGTAAGGAAAGTTATTCATCCAAAGGACTTGTAGACAAGGAGCACCTGGGCAGCAATTGGTACTTTGTAAAGGGTTGTGGCACAGTGCACTCCTTCTTCCAGCAGCCAGATCTTACAAAAGAACAGTAGAGGCAGCTGAGGGGAACGTGACAGATCAGCCAAGCTTCCTGTGGAGCCCACCAAAATCTCCTTTCAGCTGCCTGGCAGAGCATGTTGTTAGGGTGGGTGATCCACAACAACAACATGGGACAAATATGTTACAAATAATAGTTTAAAATCTATGAAAATAGACAAATAGTCAAATAACACATTGGAGGACTTGTATTGAAGAAATCTGTTGAACCTTACCTAGTAAAATGGTGGCCTGTGGCTTTTAGGATAGGGATGACATCAACCCCCCCTCCCAGATATGTGTAACAAAAGATGTACACTGGGTAGGTGGAGGAGATTGACTCTCGGTTACCACTCCTCCCTGTATCAGTGACAAGCACAGCTGTATAAGTAGCAGAACTGTAATTGTGGTCTTTCCCACCCACACATAAATTCGCTGAAATAATGATTCTGAGACTTAATTATATTTATGAACAAATGCTTAGGTCATAAGCTTGGACCTGTTCCCCAACTAGCTCATAACTTAATTATCCTGTTTATTCTATTCTAAGGCCTGCCACGTGGTTGGCCACTTGGTCTGCAGTATTATGTGACTGACCATCTTCCTCTTTGTCCAGGTGAATCTCTCCATGACTGACTCAACCCTAGAATTCCCCTCTCTCTGCCAGAACTCCCATTTCCTATTTCTTGCCTCAGCTCATTGGCCATAGGTTCTTTTTTTATCATCAGGTGATTGCTTTTACACAGTGCACAAGAGATTATCTCTACACAGAACAAGTAGAAGAAAGCATTGGAAAGAGTCCTAACAATCCTGTATCAAAATCTGTCAAAACGCCCCTAGCCCTGAAAAGTGATGGTTACTGTTGGAATCCATTGGGTTCTATTTTGTTGAATTTGACATGTAGCTTCAACATTCCTAATCTGAAAATCTGAAATAAAATTGTATTTTGGAATATAGTTCATTTTGGATTCCAGATTAGAGATGCTTAATTTGTAAAATCTATGCAAAAACCCCCAATCAAATAATTCTGAAATTAGAAAAAAACTCTAGTTTCAAGCATTTCAGGTAAGATAGTCTCAACTTAGAGTTATTTCTATGCCCCCAACCCATGTGTGTGTGTGTGTGTGTGTGTGTGAGAGAGAGAGAGAGAGAGAGCGCACACGTGTGCTAGTGTAGATGGGTATGCATGCTGCATATATGGATGCCAGAGGACAACCTCAGGTGTGGGGCTTTACTTTCCACCTTGTCTGTGGCAGGGTCTCTTGTTTGCTGCTGGACATGCCAGATTAGCTGGCTCAATAGCTTCTTGGAATTTTCCCATCTCACTGTAAGAACACTGTATAGCACTATTTTCAAATGCTTTGTGACTTGATGCTTTCTTTTCTTATTATGTCAAATGAAGCTTTAGAACTCAGAACAATCATTATTATGCTCTATACAACTACATAGTAGTGGCCAGACCAAACTGATGACACTTCACCCTCAGTAGCATGCATAAGGGAAGGGAAGGTCAGACTAGAGAACAGTACATTCCAGCACCTGTTCCTCTCTTGCTTTTAATGAAGTCTTATTAATTTCACCATTTTTATAATGTAGCTGGTGGATGGCTGTCTAGAATTATACCTCTCCCCATGTCCGTTGTTCAACTAGTCTCTCAACAGCCTCAGCCACAGAGAGAAACTGGTTTCATACTCATGGGGGTTGGTATCCTCATAACCCTCTGGAATTGCAATCACACTTGCCTCATATTCCTTTCTTATTCTACCAATGAACACAGCTATAAGATATTCATGTATGTCTGGCTATACATGTTCACAGCCCTTTGGTCCTATCTTAAAGTTGGAAGAGCTGGCAGTTGTCCACTTTTAGTACGGCATGCCGAGACAGTTGGAAAGTAGGCTTTCTTCATACCCACATGATAGAGGCTTGGGTTTTTGTCCTTTTGAGTTTACCATTTGCTTTCAGCCACACGAAATGTCAAAGTAATTCCATCCGTATTTGCTTTCTGTACAAGTTGCAATTAAAGTGTTTCCTGATGTTAGTCATAGGCCTGTGAAATCAGTGACCCTCTGTTCCTCAGCTGCTGTCTGCTATGCTGTTTTTTCCACAGACATAGGCTTATTTCTCTCTGTCATCTGGAGCACTGTGCTGTAGAGCTGTAGAGCCAGTCAGCTCAGTGCCAATGTGACTCCCTGCATTTTCTTGGGAGTACTGAGCTTCTTGAGCTTTAAACAAAATGCCCTACATGTTTTTAAGTCTTTGCAGGTATGATCTTTTCACAATTTCCAATCAGAGGATGTATTTAGATCCAGCAAATAAACTATGTTGTTAATGTTGTCTCCAGTTTTTTTTCTTAGAATTCATTTTCTTAAACACAAAACAGCAGCAGCAACAACAACGCTACCCCTCTGCAGTCCTGATAGCCTGCTGTTTCTTCAATCAGAAAATGCTCATTGGAAACTTAGTATTACAGCATGGGGGGTGATGATGATAAATAGAAATCTACACTATTTGGAGAGTTACTGGGAGAAGAGCATGGGCTAGCAGTATATTATGGGACTTGGCTAGGTCAGATGCTCAGGATGGGGTTGACCATTTACTTATGCTGTGATAGCTTGTGTTCCTACACTTAACCACAGCATCATTCCTCTCACTGTTTGGACCCAGAGCAAAAATGGAAAGGAAAGGTTTGCTAAATTTAAACACCACTCAATATTCAGCATCTGCTAATGAATCTAGACATTTCCTGGGATTGAAGAATTTGTATACAATTGTATGCCTCCCTTTTTTAAAGGTTTATTTTTAAGTGTGTGTGTGTTTGTCCGCGCGCGGGCGCGGCATGTGTATAAGTACTAGTGGATGTCAGAAGTCACCATTGGATATTCTGTAACTGAAGTTACAGGCAGTTGTGAGCTGCCTGAAAACAATGTGGGTTCTGGGAATAGATCTTGGTTCCTCTGGAACAGGCTTCTAACCACTCAGCCATCCCTCCAGCCCCTAAACCTCGTCTTTTGCCAATAATCATTGTGAAGACCTAGAAGTATGGTTTACTTTCTTATCTGATGAAGATCTAAATAAAGTTAAGAAACAGTGAGGAATGTAAAGCAACTTTTAATGTAAACAGTTTCTGTAAATACTGTTTAATATAAACTCTGTGATAGGTTACCTTCAGGTAGTACAGACCATTCTATATCATGGCAAATACTGAAGACCCGTGGAACTGCTTCATCAAGTAACTCTTCATCAGTACGTAATTGTCTAATCTAGGACTGAAATAAGACTAGAAGACATTATAAAGATCTGAGGAGAAAAGCCCCGATAGGATCTCTACCCCCTGCCCCCAGCTTCCAGCAGCTTTGGAAGGAAGCGCTGTTGCCACAGCTGATCGTAGTTATTGTCAACATGGTCTCAAATATGAGCAACAAAGCTGAGACACTCAGCATAGCATCATAGGCACAAAATTGTTACCGTGATGAAAGTTCAGAAGCAATAAGATGGTTCAATATAAGAAGCATAGTGGTCTCAGGAGGTGGTTCAGTGGGCAAAGCAAGTATGAGGATCTGAGTTCAAATCCCCATTGGTATATCTATAACCCTAGTGCTTCTGGAGATAAGAGGTAGAAAAAAGTTGCCCAGAATTACACAGGCCAGTTAGCCTGACAAATGCAGCAATAAAAAGACAGGTCTCATCTCAAAGTAGAAGGCAAAGACTGACACCCAAACTTGGTCTCTGATTTGCATGAATGTCCTTGCATATTTTCTCTGTCTGTCTCTCTCTGTCTCTCTCTGTGTCTCTCTCTTTGTGTCTGTCTGTCTGTCTGTGTCTCTCTGTGTCTGTCTGTCTGTCTCTCTCTCTCTATCTCTCTCTCTCCTTCTCCTTCCCCTATCCCCCTCTTCGACTCCCTCCTCTTCCTTTCCCTCTTCCCCCTCTCTCAAACACACACACGCTGTCTCTCCGTCTCTTATACACACACAAACACACACACACACACACACACACACACACACACACACACACACATGCACGCTCGCATGCATGCATACATACATACATACATACATATGTATATGGTTTTACCTACAGGATACCAATAGATGTAACTTGTTCACTAGATTGCCACAGAGAATAATAACCCCCAAGTAACATCCTTACAACAAACAGGTTAGAACATTTATAGAGTTTTGTGTTGTTAAAGAAGAGAAGGGTGCACAGGCAGCAAAGATGCAGGCCCATCTACTGCTGGATGTAAATGCTTAACACAATGTAATCATGAGAGGTTATGGGACCTTCCACACAGTCACCAGAAGAATGAGCAGAATAATGTAAACGAGGAGAATGAAGGGGTTATGTGACTTTTCTTCACTTTAGATAGGGCTCTGATAGCAGAGCAGAGAAACAATTCTACTGGCGTAGCTTACTGAAAGAGTTGAGTTTAATTTGGCTTATTTGTAGGAGCATGAGTGAAAGGGTTGCCTATATGAGTATGGATAACTTAGGGACAGATGTACCATCAACAAAGAGCCCTTCTCCCCGGAAGTTAACTATATATATATATATACATGCATCCTAGGGGACAGCTTCCACAAAGGTAAGTTTGTGGGCCTAATCTTGTGTGAGTAATCACAACTGCTCTGATTCTGATACCACACCTGGACAGCAGAGTTCCATAGCAAAGGGTTTGTTCACTGTCCCGAAACACTAGGGCCAATTGTATACATGATATACTTCCTTTCTGCTCCATCCAGAGGACCCCTAGACATTTATGAGTGCCCATAGCCTCCTATGAATGAGAACTAATAGAGACCGATACTATATCAGACCTTGCTAGAGCAGCAATGAAGAAGATCAGGAAAACAAAAAGAAATGTGACCAGCAGCCACCTTGCTGTGGGTAGCTCACAACATCACTTACCAGCACAGCCATCCAGAAAGCGAGACTGAGCTAGCCATGACAGTGCCAGTGGAGAAGCATGTTCTCAAGCTGAGCATAGCAGGGCTCAGCAAATTCAGGCTGGCCATCTCCACCAGCATCTGCTTTGTCACCAGATGGGAATAAAATAATTGGAAATTTAGCTGTAAGACCTTGTAGACACTGAAGAAGTGTTTATGTCTTTTGCTTGTTCACTAGGTAATTGGAAACATCTGCATTATGGGCTTCTTTGTTTTCTTTGGGTATCTCTTTTTTTGGTAATGGTAAACATCCTTTTAAAATTAAGTCTGACTTTTCGTATACCGTTAAGGTTGCTTCGTAATTGGTCAGGATGAGGTTATTACGAACATCATTTTGAGTTTGTAGCGTCAAGAAGCAGCCCCTGAATCATGACTGCTTAAGCTTACACTGCAACCTCTAGCCCCCAGCGGGTATAATTACTTTCTTTTTTTAAAGCAAAAACCTTTTCCCTCCTTCCACTCTGATGTGTGTGTGTGTGTGTGTGTGTGTGTGTGTGTGTGTGTGTGTGTGTGTGTGTGGCAAAGCATGTTACATTTCTAGCAATTAAACATTCCACTGGCCTGGTTCTCCCTAGCAGATGGCAGCAGGAAAGATACTATGGGGAAAAACAAAGACTCAGTGGTCCTTCCTCATTCTGTTCTGGGCAGAAAACATTGGACTTTCCCCCCTCCCTCTTCTGTCTCTACTAAAAGCCTCAGAAATGAGAGATGAAAGAGAAGGGGGTTGAGTCTGTTTATGAGGCCATAGTAATCACTGTTCTGCTTAATCCTTTTAGTAGGTAAGGAACTCAGATCAGCAGTGTATTGCTTCCATACTTTCTGTTCTGCCACATTACCGACTTTTTAAAAGTTCAGTGATTAATTTGTTAGTGTTTGAAACTCTAGGATAGGCAATTTAGCAATCTGCCCAGAGGATGGAGAAGAGGAAGAGAGAAACCCATGCCCTTTTGAGTTAGGCATGGAAGTTGGGCACACAGCCAATGGCAAAAGGGAGGTAGTTTCAGACAAAGAGTGAAAAAGCTTACCAGAGAAAGCATACTTAGGCTCTGGCCAGTTTCTGAAAGAGAGACAAAAAAGAAAGGAGGAAATGAAATAGATTTTCTCAATAATTCAGAAAAGTGGGCAGGCTTAACCCAGCTGCAAGGCTGCACCTCCATAAATGAGTGCACACTAAGGCAGGACTAATTGTATTTTTATGTGTGTTACCCTATTTCAGGGCTCATTGTTGGAGTGATCCTGAGGTATGGAACCCCTGCTACCAGCGGTCATGACAAGTCACTCAGCTGTACTCAAGAAGACAGAGCCTTTAGCACTTTATTAGTGAATGTCAGCGGGAAGTTCTTTGAATACACTTTGAAAGGAGAAATCAGCCCTGGCAAGATCAACAACGTGGAGCAGAATGACATGCTGCGGAAGGTGAGCTGATACCGTGGCTTCTGGGACAAGGTTGTTGATCTCCTGGCTTCATCTTGACCTTGAGGAGAGAAATTCTCACAAACTACTGGAATATCTGTCACATTCCTAGCTTACAATTTTGTAGGGTGCCTCGGGTCAGAATTAGAAGGAAGAGCCAGATTTTAACTTTGTTGCTTCAGCTACCAGCTTAACTGGCTGAGACCTATAGCCTGCATGGGCTGCTGATGGTGTGACATGTTGGTGTTATCACCACTTGCCTTGTTTCTTCAATGGCATCACTTCTTTACTCTCGTTGCAGTGAAATGAGCTTAGAAACGAGCCTCTTAATTTCTCTTCCTTCCTTCCTTCCTTCCTTCCTTCCTTCCTTCCTTCCTTCCTTCCTCCCTCCCTCCCTCCCTCCCTCCCTTTCTCCTTCTCTCTCTCTCTCTCTCTCTCTCTCTCTTTCTTTCTTTCTTTCTTTCTTTCTTTCTTTCTTTCTTTCTTTCTTTCAGTTTTTCAAGACAGGGTTTCTCTGCGAAGCCCTGGCTATCCTGGAACCAGCTCTGTAGACCAGGCTGGCATCAAACTCACAGAGATCCATCCACCTGCCTCTGCCTCCCAAGTGCTGGGATGAAAGGCATGCACCATCACCACACGACACTTATCTCTTAAATAGTAATACTAGTTTCCCTTTTAGCTTAGTTAATATCCTGAAATGCAATTCCTAGTTCTTCATGGCTTTCTTGACATAGTCTGCAAATATATGAGTGCTTACACATATTACTGATTGATGCTAAAGACTTACCTAATAGTCAAATGAAGGAGGGCGTGTTTTAGAATTTAAGTCTAAGCATTATTTCCCAATTTTAAAAATTCTATTTTTTTGAAGATACTGTCTTAAAACGTAGCCCAGACTCATCTTAAATCCATAGTCCTCCTGCCTCAGCCTCAGAGTGCTAGAGTTCACCACTATGCATGGTTCAAGCATGGTTTTTCCTTTGACTATGGAGTAGCAAAAATGCTTCAAAAAAAAAAAAGGTTACGTGCCTCTCATGTGGGTAATTTCTAGGATAGGCAAAAAAAAAATCAATATTTAAGATGTATTCATGTGGGTAGATTAATAGATTTTATGTCACTTAATCATTTTTAAATATTTAGCCTACTCCTACTTCTCCCCCCAAGTTTTGCCTTTTTATAAATGCTTAGTTCCTTTGGGCTGTACTGTGATTGGCTGTGTAGAAGTGTCAGTTTGAGTTCCTTTTTATCAACAACAACCAACTTCAGTTGATGATCAAGAAGTGGCTGACCTCAATGATAACTTTGTCTTGGTCATGTGAAATTTTTCCGAAGGCTGCTCCCTCAAAAGAGACTTAAATGTTATAGAATTAGGCCTACAAATGGGAAGTTAATAAAAACTCATAATAACATTTTTATTGCAATTAAGCTTTCATGAATGTGTGATGAAAATCAAGTTGTTTTTATTTTATGTTGAAAAACATTGGCAGCAGCTGCCTGTGAGTTCCTCAAATTGCTTCAAACTGTTGTGATTTAATATGTATTAAAACAGAATACTGGAATTATAAGTCAGAAGCGCTGAGGGCAGCCATGGGCAGGGAGAATATGCCGGTCAATAGGGAAATTGTGGCTTATCTGCTGTAATGATTTAACACATTGGCAACTTTTGTTCTAAATAAGGCACTTTAGTCAATGTCTTCCAATATTAAATATTGTCCAATCAATTGAGTTTTATCTCAAATTTGACTTTTTTCTTTTTAAACTTTCAGGTAACATTTGATCCAGAGGTATTTTTCAACATTCTGCTGCCTCCAATTATTTTCCATGCTGGATACAGCTTAAAGAAGGTATGAGCATTTTTGTCAGTGATTTCTTAAGAATTTTCTCCTTTGTTCCCCAACATAATATTTTTATTGATTCTTTGGGAATTTCCCATAATGTACCCGATCACTTGGAGGATACTACCAGTCATCACAGCAGCCCCTCTCACCCATGTGACCTACTCCCACAAAAAGAAGGGAAGAAAAAAAAACTACCAAGTCCAATTTGCGAGCATGGTCAAACTCCCAGTGGTCTGCCCCTTAAAGAAAACTGAGTCTGTCCCCACCTGCATCTTTGTCAGAAGCCATCAACTGTGAAGAACTACGCATCCTTATCATAATTTTTAAGAATTCTTTTCAATGACTTCCTGTCTAGGCTGTTTTTTTGGGGGGGAGTCTCAGTGTTGACCTGGATAATTTCTAGTGTTGTGTATCTACTCAGAGACTATAGGTCTCATCGTCAGTAAATTGTTTCTGTTTTAAAATGTAGAGCTCTTCCAAACTGCCAGCAGGAATGTAACATGGTGTAGCCACTTGGCAAACAACATAATAGTTTCTTGTAAAAGTGAAGTCGAAGGTGTCTTAAGGCATAACAGCTTCACTGCTGAGGATTTCTTGATGAGAACATAAGCTTGTGTTCACACAAAAACCTATGCCTCATTCTTCATACTATCTGATTTGTAAGACAAAACCCTAAAGCAACCAAGACGCCTTCCTGTGAGTAATGGCTAAACAAACTGTAGTATACCCATACCATAGAAAAATACTCAGTGATCACATGGGAAAAATTATTGGTGTTCAATCTGGATAGGCTTATGAGGCATTCTGCTGAGCCAGACAATCCAGATTCAGGGTTATATGCTATATTGCTTCATTTCTGTAGCATTACAGAAATTACAGAATTATAGTGATCTCAGAACAAATTTTTGGTTTCCTGGGATTAGAGATGATGGTAAGGTAGAGTTTGGGGAGACCACACGACACGGCACATTTTTGTAGTCATGGAATATTTCTGTATGTTAGTATTTTTGTGGTGCCAAGGATGGAAAGCAAAGTCTTGTATACTTGCTAGATGAGTGTTCTACTCCAGGTCAGCTCTGTTTCTTGACTGTGGCAGTAGTTATATAGTCTGTACATATGATAAAATTACATTGACATTGTACCAATATCAATCTCCTAGTTTTTGGATACAGTCTTATAGTTACATAAGACACAGTTGATGGGGGTGGTGGTGGATGAGGGATATCCAAAACTTCAGTAAATGCATGGTTAGTCCAAAATAAAAAAAAAAATTAAAGAATGTAACTATCCCCCTTATTGAGGCTATCCTTGACAGCATCTTAAGCCAAGTACTTTAACAAAACATCAGCAGGTTGCTCTGTCTGTCTATATCTCTGTCTGTCTGTCTACTGCTTGCATGCCTACCTACCTACCTATCTATCTGCTCTATCTTACTGTGGGAATGTTGTGTGAAGATCAGCTTACCAAAGGCCTTTTTAGGATAACAGCCACGGAGCTTATTCAACTCTGAAGAGGGATAAGAGACAAACCTTCCAGTTCTAGAGAAGAAAGATGTTGGCTGGCAGTCAAGTGCAACATCTTTATGAATTAGAAAATGACTTCTAAATGGAGAAACTGTAGCTACATTAACTGGGAAAATTGTACTATGTACATAAAGGAGGGTATCATTATAGAACATTCAGATATTCAGTGGTTAATAAAGGAATACTCAGAACAGATTTTGCCAATAAATTATGTGGGGCAGAGAGAAGTCAACCTCAGGTGTCATTCTTCAGGGATCCTGTACCTCATTTTTGTTTTTAAAAAAAGATAGTATCTTTTATTGATCTGAAACTCAGGGAGTTCCAGAGATCTGCTTTTCTCAACCTCCACAGCACAGGGATTACAAGTGTGCACCCTACCTTTGTGTGTGTGTGTGTGTGTATGTGTGTGTGTGTGTGTGTGTGTTGTATGCCCGTGAGTGTGCAGGTATATATACCCATCTCCATGCATACAGAGGCCAGAGGAGAATGTCAAGTGTTTCCTTCTGTTGCTTTCTGTCTTATTCCACTTTGATAGGATTTCTCATGGAACCAGAAACTCACTGTTTGGCCAGGGTGACTGACCAGCAAGATCTCATGAGCCATCTGTCTCTGCCTTCCAATGCTGGGGCTTCAGGAACTTACAGCTTTGCCCAGAGATTTCACCTCTGAGCCATCTTCCTAGTTCCCCAGCCTTTTCTTTTATGTGGATGTTGTAGATAAAATCCAGGTCTTCATGCTTGCATGGCAAGCACTTTATAGATTAAAGTGTCTTTCTAGCTAGAGATAATATAGAAAACTTGTACAGCTCTGTGTAAAAACTGAATTGATAATTACAACTCTACCTACATGTTTTCATAGTGAACAAGACCAAACATTATAAGGAAGAAGTAAAACCATCCCTGCAAAAGCTCTTTCAGAAAATAGAAGATGGAACACTCCCCAATTCCGTTTAGGAGAGGATGCCTGCCCAATGTACTAAACTTTCTGTCAGAACCACTCCTTGGTTTTAAACCATTCATAGAGCATCAGCGAGGTATAGGAACTGCACATACTCATTTCTGTTTATAAATCCATACAAACATTCGAAGAACCTATAAGGAAATAATGATTGCTGAACATTAACATAAGGATTTAGCTCATGATTAAACAATTAATTTATGGTTCAAATGCCCTAGTAAACCAATTGGAGTATGAAGGTTAGCTCTTAGTTAATAGTATTCCATAAGTACTTTATAAGTTGAAGACAGAATGGCAGAGACCTTTTAGCTATCAGCTCAGTCAGTCAGAGGTATAGAGGCTGAAATGGAGAAATGTTAGAAACTGCTGTGCAGGACAAAGTCTGTCTCTTTCCCTCACTGTATGGAAACTGAAGGAGCAGCGAGAACAGTCACCTCATTCTGTATAAAACAGTGAAGGCTTCTAGTCAAAGCAAACTAGTGTTGTCTTTCATAGATCAAGCGAGCCTCCTTGCTGCATCATGCTGGGAGAGCAGAGGAACATGAGAGGGCTGGGATGCTGGATGCCAGAGGAACAGGAGGCTGTGTGTTTCTGTACACAAAGTTTGGAATGCAGAAAGGGTCCTGCATTTCATTGATGTTCAAAACAGAATGATTAATGCTGCAGATGAGGGTATGCAGTCAATACAGAAATAAGTTAAAGCTAGGTCTTCTCTGTCCAACTCCACATCCAGAGTTCTTCCTTTGTGCTAGATGCATGTTTTTCCATATAAAACGTCTCACACATACACTTTTTTTCCAAGTCATTTATACAGTTGCCAAAGTCATCTGAATCTTTACATCATCTATTGACACATAATAGATAAGAAATAGTTATTGTAGGGATAATATTATTTTTTCCCTCAGTGAGGAATTTGAGACCTCTTCTTTGGATCAAGTGGATGATGGATAATTTATTTTAAATACCTAATCTGAACATATAATCAAAATCATAGTTGCTTTAAAATGAAAGCAAATCATAGGTTATAAAAGCCTCTCTAATGGTTGAAAAACACTTTATTTTTGTATAACCTTCTCTTCATCAGCTGTTTTCTTAAAAAAAAAACCCAAATAACAAGCTTTCCCTGTTAACTTAATTGAACTTGTTTTTGACATGATAGCCGTCTGTGTTACCAACCATTACTGTCTTTCTTTTTTAAACAATCCTTATGAAGTCACCAGATTGTTACTGTGCTTGCCATCTCTGATTGTACCTAGTGTTGATTAAATGGATGATAAAGATTTTACCATTTAACTAATGGTATATAAGTATATGTGGATCATTTGATATATGCTATATTCTGAATATATACATACATATTCTATACACCTCTGCATGCACTCATTTTTTTTTCTACCTTGAAAAAGTTACTATTGGATTTTGTCTTTGATTTTGTGCCATTGCTTGTGGTTTGTTTATAGGGCACTAGTATTGGAAAAATCATCTAGGCAACTGTTTTGTTTTTTTTTTTTTGTGACCGACTCTCTCACATACACATATGCACATGAACACACACACAGCACAGATGATGGGAATGTGAGAGAATATTGCTTCCCCAGCAGTAGGAATATAGGCAGAGAATGGCACACTACTAACTGGAATTTCCAATGGATTTCAAACAGAGTGAACCTTGCTCTGGTCTGTGCTGGGTTTAGATTCTTGAAGGCTTTATTTGGATATGTCACTATCTTTTTTTCTCTCTGCTTGTCATTCTGTGCCTAAGAGAGAAGAATAGGGACAAGTCATGACTATATGGTAGACACATAAAAATAGGAAGAAAGGGCTAGTCTTTAATTCAGTAACTCCTGTCAATTTCTCCTCAAAAACCAGAGAGTGGTAGAGATTAAGATAGCCACACAATGGAGACCAGAGACAGGCTCTCCAGTTCTGGTTATAGTTTGGTAGATGTATGACTTTAGGCAACTCTAAAGCATGTCATAGAACGTTACATTTTTCTCATGTAAGATGGTTTAAGAGCTGGATATGGCAGCTCATGCCTATAATCTCTGCAGTGGGGAGGATAAGGAAATGACTTCCACTAGTTTAAAGCCAGTGGCTAGTGGGTGAATCCCTCTGTCTAAACAACAGCTGATAACTCAGTGGTGAAGCACTTCTCTAATATGCATAAGATCCTAAGTCAATCTCCAGTATGGCTAAAACAAACAACAGACAAACAAACAAGCAAGCTAGTAAATAAGTTTGAATGAATCCCCACTGAGGTGCTGTGAGAATTGGATGAGCTAGTACATATGAAAGTACTTTGTGTATATGAAATGTGCATTTAAGTGCTGATATAATATGCAATCACATCTTTTCAAAATAAAAATTTAGTTCAGCAGGTTTGAATAAGAAATGAACAATTTGTGTGTGGTGGAGAGCGATTCTGGTATATATTATGAATGTATTCTTGTAGATTTATGTTTTTTGTTAGCTAATATCATAAATGTGAATTTATCTAATCTGTGTTCCTATTAATCATGGGAATAATTGGCCAAAAGAAATCCTAATTTCACTACTCTTGTTGGTGCTGTGAACTCAAGAGAATGGAGCCTAAAAATGAGGGAGACTAAAGTTTCATGCACTGGCCAGCATTATTTAGAGTATCAGACAATTTCTATTCTGGGGTTTAATGTGGTATCTACTTTTATGTCAACACAAGCTACTTACCTGAAAGGAGGGAACCACAATTAAGAAAATGCCTCCATAAAATCCAATTGTAAATCATTTTCTTAATTAGTGATTGTGGCGAAGGGCCCAGCCCTTTGTGTGTAGTACCATCCTTGGCTTGGTAGTCCTGGACACTATGAGAAGGCAGGCTGAGCAAGACTTGAGCAAACCAGTAAGCAACAAGCCTCCATGGCCTCTGCACCAGTTCCTGCCTTTAGGTTCCTGCCCTGTTTGAGCTCCTGCCCTCACTGCTTTTGATGATTAACTGTTATGTGGAGCTGTGAGCAAAATAAATCCTTTATTCCCCTAGTTGCCTTGGCAATGTGTTTCATCACAGCAATAGTAACTCTAACTTAGACTGTTAAGCAATGTCACATGATCAAAGTTCACATAGTTTCAAGGTGTATACAAAGTCAAGGACAGGCCGTGATTGGAAACATTTAAAATAATGGTTAATTTGAAGTAAACCCTATTTGTCACACAAATAACAAAAGCACATTTCAAAAACAAACCAATGTTTAGAAGGAGCAGAGGTCACAAGACTCTTGTCCTGTTTTCTTGGAGTTTTCTCACAAGCTCTCAGAATTCTAACACAGCTCCATTCTTGAACCATGTTCTGACATTGAGTCCTAGCACAAGTGCATCTGAGATTGCAACTTCTTTTTTTTCCTGTCTGATTTTTTGTTATTATTATTATTTTTATTTTCTATATTCTTTATTTACATTCCAAATGATTTCCCCTTTCCCAGTTCCCCCCTCCCTGAAAGTCCCATAAGCCCTCTTCCCTCCCCCTGTTCCCCATTTGCCTAAGAATTTCATGAACTCATTGTTTTTAATTGCTGAGTAGTATTCCATTGTGTAAATATACATGGAAAATGTCTCTGATAAAATTGAAGAAATATATAGAAAAACACGTTAAGATTGACTATTTCATGGAAAAATTATACACATAAAATGGTAGGCATGAAAATATTCCTAAGTTGATTGAAAGTGAAATTATAAACATTTTCTGATAAAATTGAAAATCTACAAGGAAAATATTTCTGATAAAACTCAAGAAATATATAGAAAAACACGTTAAGATTGACTATTTCATGGAAAAATTATATAGATAAAATGGTAGGCATGAAAATATTCCTAAGTTGATTGAAAGTGCAATTATAAACATTTTCTGATAAAATTGAAAATCTACAAGGAAAATATTCCTGATAAAACTCAAGAAATATATAGAAAAACACGTTAAAACTGACTATTTCATGAAAAATTATACAGATAAGATGGTAGGCATAAAAATATTCCTAAGTTGATTGAAAGTCGAAGTAAAAACATTTTCTGATAAAATTGAAGATTTATATGGAAAATATCTCTGATAAAATTGAAGAAATTTATACAGATAAATTGGTAGGAATTAAAATATTGCTAAGTTGATTGAAAGTAGAATTATAAACATTTTCTGAAAAAATTGAAGATTTACATGGAAAATATTTTTGATAAAATTGAAAAAATATATGGAAAAACATTAAAATTGAAGATTATCATGGAAAATTATACAGATAAAATGGTAGGCATAAAAATATCTCTAAGTTGATTGAAAGTGAAATTATAAACATTTTCTGATAAAACTGAAGATTTACATGGAAAATATCTGATAAAATTGAAGAAATATATAAAAAATGCATTAAGATTGAATATTTCATGGAAAAATTAAACAGATAAAATGGTAGGCATAAAAATATTCCTAAGTTTTTTGAAAGTGGAATTATAAACACTTTCTGATAAAATTGAAGATCTACAAGGAGAATATTCCTGAAAAAATTCAAGAAATATATGGAAAAACATGTTAAAACTATTACATGGAAAATTATACAGATAAAATGGAAGGTATAAAAATGTTCCTAAGTTGATTGAAAGTAAAATTATAGACATTGTCTGATAAAACTGAAGATCCACATGGAAAATACTTCTGAAAAAATTGACGAAAAATACAGAAAAACGTTAAAATTGAAGATTATCATGGACAATTATACCGACAAAGTGGTAGGCACAAAAACATTCCTAAATTGATTGAAAATGGAACTAAAAACACTCCCCCCCCATGAAACAGAAGATCTACATGAAAAACACCTCCGACAAAATCAAAGAAATACACAGAAAAAAAGTTAAAATTAAAGATTATCATGGAAAATAATACAGTCAAAATGGTAGACACAAAAAGCATTACTGAATTGAAAGAGGAGTCACAAACATTTTCTGATAAAATTGAAGATCCACATGAAAAACGTCTCTGTTAGACTATGTTTTTTGTTGGGGAATTGAGTCTATTGACGTTATAAGATATTAAGGAATAGTGATTGTTGCTTCCTGTTATTTTTGATGTTCTTTTTATGTTTGTGTGGTTACTTTCTTTTGGGTTTGTTGGAAAAAGATTACTTTCTTGCTTTTTCTAGGGTGTAGTTTCCCTCCTCATGTTGGCGTTTTCCATCTATTATCCTTTGTAGGTCTGGATTTGTGGAAAGATATTGTGTAAATTTGGTTTTATCATGGAATATCTTGGTTTCTCCATCTATGGTAATTGAGAGTTTTGCTGGGTATAGTAGTCTAGGCTGGCAATTGTGTTCTCTTAGTGTCTGTAGGAGATCTGCCCAGGATCTTCTGGCTTTCATTGTCTCAGGTGAGAAGTCTGATGTAATTCTGATAGGCCTGCCTTTATAGGTTACTTGACCTTTTTCTCTTACTGCTTTTAATATTCTTTCTTTGTTTAGTGCATTTGGTGTTTTGATTATTATGTGCCCGGAGGACTTTCTGTTCTGGTCCAGTCTGTTTGGAGTTCAGTAGGCTTCATGGACATCTCTTTCTTTAGGTTAAGGAAGTTTTCTTCTATAATTTTGTTGAAGATATTTATTGACCCTTTAAGTTGGAAATCTTCACTCTCTTCTATACCTATAATCCTTAGGTTTGGTCTTCTCATTGTGTCCTGGATTTCCTGGATGTTTTGGCTCAGGAGCTTTTTGCATTTTGCATTTTCTTTAACTGTTGAGTCAATGTTTTCTATGGTATCTTCAGCCCCTGAGATTCTTTCTTCTATCTCTTGTATTCTGTTGTTGATGCTTGCATCTATGACTCCTGAATTCTTTCCAAGATTTTCTATCTCCAGAGATGTCTTACTTTGTGATTTCTTTATTGCTTCTACTTCCATTTTTAGATCCTGGATGGTTTTGTTCAGTTCCTTCACTTGTTTGTTTGTGTTCTCCTGTAATTCTTTAAGGGATTTTTGTGTTTCCTCTTTAAGGGCCTCTACCTGTTCATCCAGGCTCCCCTGTATTTCTTTCAGGGATTTTTGTGTTTCTTCTTTAAGGGCCTTTACCATTTGACCCATGTTCTCCTGTATTTCTTTAAGGGAGTTATTTATGTCCTTCTTGATGTTCTCAAACAGCATCGTGAGAAGAGACTTTAAATCCAACTCTTGCTTTTCCGGTGTGCTGGGGCATCCGGGACTTGCTGTGGTGGGAGAACTGGGCTCTGATGTTGCCAAGTAGCCTTGGTTTCTGTTGGTAGGGTTCTTGTGCTTGCCTTTTGCTATCTGGTTGTCTCTAGTGTTAGTTGGTCTTGTTGTCTCTGGCTGGAGCTTGTCCCTCCTATGGGCCTGTAAACCTGTGTCTGTACTCCTGGGAGACCAACTCTCTTCTGGCAGGGTCTCTGCACAGATGGCTGTGGAGCTGTTTGGTTCCCTGAAGCAAATGGCGGCTGGATGGGAGGACTCCTGTCCCAGCTGCTCCAATGACCATATGCCCTGTGCGCTCCTAGCTGTACCCCTCCAGAGAGAAGGTGGAGATCTCACCTCCGCACTCAGAAGTGCAATTGCTGCTAGGAGATTACTCTCTCCTGGTGGGCTAAGCACCGAAGGCTTTGGAGCTGCCTGGTTCTCTGCTGCAAATGGCGGCTGGAAGGGAAGACTCCTGTCCCCGCTGCTCCACTCGAGGTTGCAACTTCTAACTGGATATGTCACTTGAATGCCATTCGTTCTAGTGGTCCCTCATATAAGCCCTTAATGGAACTTTTAATAATCATTATATCTTTATTTATTTTGGGCACTTGTGTATGTGAATGCATGCATGCCACAGTGTGTGAGAAGGCAACTTGAGCAAGGGTGTGGTGGTCTGTGGCCAGTTCTCTCTTTCTCAGTGCAGGTCTCAGAGATCAGACTCAGGTCATCAGGATTGGTGGCAAGTGCCATAATCTACTGAGCCATCTTGTCAGTTTGCATAATGGAAGTTTTATTGCAATCACAGTTGTTAATATTTTTGAAATCTGACACCCCTCAAATCTGGCTATATGAATTCAATAGCATTAAAAAAGACTCAAGACAGAATCAAGTATAATTTGTTCATTATCTGTTCAGGCAGCACCTTCATTTGGTGACTGTTGGCATGACATGCCCTTGAGCAGTAAATGTTCTTTTGACATTTTTTGACATCTGAGTCTCAGAGGAACAAACATTGTGGAAAGATAGTAGGGTCTTGAACTGTCTGAAATATTAGCAAAGGACAACTGCAGGTCTTTGCTCATGTAGCATGATGCTGGCTGTGCCTGCTTTCCCTGATGCTGCTCAGCCAGCATCCTGGGTCTTTGCTATCTTTAAAAATGATGGCTAAGGTTTTAATGGTTCTTGTTTAATTAGGGTGTTTGGAGGTTTTTTTTGGATGGTCACTGCAATTTCTTTTTATTTTCTTTTTTAAAAATTTATTTTATTTTTTTATTCTTTATTTACATTCCAAATGTTTTCCCCTTTCCCGGTTCCCCCCTCCCTGAAAGTCTCATAAGCCCTCTTCCCTTTCCCTGTTCCCCAATCAACCCCTCCCACTTCTTTGTCCTGGTATTCCCCTACACTGCTGCATTGAGCCCTTCCAGGACCAGGGGCCTCTCCTTCCTTCTTCTTGAGCATCATTTGATATGTGAATTGTGTCTTGGGTATTCTGAGCTTCTGGGCTAATATCCACTTATCAGTGACTGTGTACCATGTGTGTTCTTTTGTGATTGGGTTACCTCACTAAGGATGATATTTTCCAGTACCGACCATTTGCCTAAGAATTTCAAGAATTTGTTGTTTTTAATAGTTGAGTAGTATTCCATTGTGTAAATGAACCACATCTTCTGAATCCATTCCTCCGTTGAGGGACATCTGGGTTCTTTCCAGCTTCTGGCTATTATAAATAAGGCTGCTATGAACATAGTGGAGCATGTGTCCTTATTGCATGCAGGTAAAGCCTCTGGGTATATGCCCAGGAGTGGTATAGCCGGATCCTCCGGGAGTGCCATGCCCAGTTTTCTGAGGAAGCCCCAGACTGCTTTCCAGAATGGTTGTACCAGCTTGCAATCCCACCAGCAGTGGAAGAGTGTTCCTCTTTCTCCACATCCTCGACAACACCTGCTGTCTCCTGTGTTTTTTATCTTAGCCCTTCTGACTGGTGTGAGGTGAAATCTCAGGGTTGTTTTGATTTGCATTTCCCTAAAGTCTAAGGATGTTGAACATTTCTTTAGTTGCTTCTCAGCCATTCGATAATCTTCAGGCGAAAATTCTTTGTTTAGCTTTGTACCCCCCCCTCCCCATTTTTTAATAGGGTTATTTGGCTCTCTGTAGTCTAATTTCTTGAGTTCTTTGTATATGTTGGATATTGGCTCTCTGTCAGATGTAGGGTTGGTAAAGATCTTTTCCCAATTTGTTGGTTGCCATTTTGTCCTATTGACAGTGTCCTTTGCCTTACAGAAACTTGGTAATTTTATGAGGTCCCATTTGTCAATTCTTGATCTTAGAGCATAAGCTATTGGTGTTCTGTTCAGGAAATTTTCCCCTGTGCCCATGTGCTCAAGGCACTTCTCCAGTTTCTTTTCTATTAGTTCCAGTGTGTCTGCTTTTATGTGGAGGTCCTTGATCCTCTTAGGGTTGAGCTTAGTACAGAAGATAAGAATGGATTGATTTGCATTCTTCTGCATGCTGACCTCCAGTTGAACCAGCACCATTTGTTTAAAAGGCTATCTTTTTTCCACTGGATGGTTTTAGCTCCTTTGTCAAAGATCAAGTGACCATAGGAGTGTGGATTCATTTCTGGGTCTTCAATTCTGTTCCATTGATCTACATGCCTGTCACTGTACCAATACCACACAGTTTTTAACACTATTGCTCTGTGGTACTGCTTCAGGTCCGGGATACTGATTCCCCCAGAAGTTCTTGAGAGTAATTTTAGCTATCCTGGGTTTTTTGTTATTCCAGATGAATTTGAGAATTGCTCTTTCTAACTTTATGAAGAATTGAGTTGGAATTTTGATGGGGATTGCGTTGAATCTGTAGATTGCTTTTGGCACGATGGCCATTTTTGCTATATTAATCCTGCCAATCCATGAACATGGAAGATTTTTCCATCTTCTTAGGTCTCCTTCGATTTCTTTCTTTATAGACTTGAAGTTCTTGTCATATAGATCTTTCATTTGTTTGGTTAGAGTCACACCAAGATACTTTATACTGTTTGTGGCTATTGTGAATGATGTCATTTCCCTAATTTCTTTCTCAGCTTGTTTATCCTTTGAGTATAGGAAGGCTACTGATTTGCTTGAGTTAATTTTATATCTGGCCACTTTGCTGAAGTTGCTTATCAGCTGTAGGAGTTCTCTGGTGGAGTTTTTTTGGGTCGCTTAAGTATAATATCATATCATCTGCAAATAGTGATAGTTTGACTACTTCCTTTCCAATTTGTATCCCTTTGACCTCCGTATGTTGTCTAATTGCTCTAGCTTCAAAAATGATGGCTAAGGTTTTGATGGTTCTTGTTTAATTAGGGTGTTTGGAGGATTTTAATCGTCTATTTTTATTTAGAAGTTCTGAGTTTTAAATAGAAATTGCTTTTGCATGTTGCTGAAAGATCTTAAGAGCAGGTTATAACCCTCCCTCCATCAGAAGACACCATGGACCTGATGTGATTGTATGTGCACCTGTATTTGTTGTGCTCATTTTGAAGGTAACTTTTGAATATGCAGACCCATCAAAGGGATATTACACTCTCCTGAATGATCTCTACATCTTAACATTGGTTCTAGGTTTTTTACTATACAAATGTTACCATCTTGAATTGAACTCACTAACATTCTCACTTTCCCATTCCTGTCTCTACTGTCCATCTTTTTCAGGATCCAAAGAATAAAACAGATGATATAAGGTGATATAATGAGATGTCTTATGTCCCATAAACATATATTTAGAAGTCTGTTTTCCACTATCAAATTAAGTAGAATTCTTCTCAGAAGATACTTTCCATTTATTTGTTTCAGACTTACATCTCTAATGATCTTCTAAGATCCCACTAGAACTAGCAGGATCATGGAATAAACTGGTCTTTGTCCAGTCTCAAAAAAATAGTTGGGGGCGGTGGTGGCGCACGCCTTTAATCCCAGCACTTGGGAGGCAGAGACAGGAGGATTTCTGAGTTCGAGGCCAGCCTGGTCTACAAAGTGAGTTCCAGGTCAGCCAGGGCTACACAGAGAAACCCTGTGTCGAAAAACCAAAAAAAAATAGTTGGTCTACTTACATACATGTGTGCACATACATATACTTACATATACTTAATACATCTTGATATTAGCCAGTATTGTTTTTTCTGAAATTACTAGATGTACGTACAGCGTAGAATACCAGGTTTTAGAGGCTTTTAATGTGAAGTTTTTGTTTCTATGTTTGATTTCTTTTGGCTTGCTGTCAAGAATTACTATAATCCCTAATTTTTTCTTTCATCCAGAGACATTTTTTCAGAAATCTTGGATCGATTCTGGCCTATGCCTTCTTGGGGACTGCTGTTTCTTGCTTCATTATTGGGTATGTAATTCTTTGTTGTGTAACCAGTCTAACAAACTACCCATAGGAATGAAATTCATCAGCATCATGTACACAGCAGTATCTTAATATTGTTTGAGGATGGCAGTTTGGATATCGAGTTATCCTGTACAGTATGGTAGTTAGCTACACATGGGTATTAAATTTAAATTAAGAATAATTAAAATGAACTAAAAGTACTAGATCATAATTTCCTATAGCATTCCTTGATAAAAAGAACCAGGCGTCTCTTACTCTAGGGCTGGGATGGGAACTTTACATGAAGAATGAGCATCTTTTAATACCAAAGAGTAAGCAAATGCTCAAAAGACAGCAATAAACCTACAAGACATCCCACAGGAACTCAAAAGCCAACCTGGAAATTCTCACTATATCCAGAGCCGATCAGTGGCTGAAACACAACAAAATGAATAGCTTTATACTAGATTATCATATCAAGTATAAAATAAATATTCCTGAGTCTATAGATAGAAAAAAAATACATGATTTGATTAAGAAAGAAATGAGAAGAGGCTCATTTCATATGCCAAATTGTCGATAAGTGTTGTGGATATATTCCTTTCAAAGAGGTAGAACTTAGTTCTATTTGCTCCAGATCTTCATTCTAACCTAGCTTTGAGTGTAGGCTGTATGATGTAGCTTCTTATAAATAATATGGTACAGAAAGCATGGAAAGAAGAGAGTAGCTTAAAAGGTGAGAACATGGAAGACATTATAAGTCATATCATTATTACATATCCTTGAGATTTGTGATGAGAAGGGCACTTTGCCTCCCTGGTCATCTACCCCAAATACATGATCACCTCTGTTTGGAGAAAAAGCCAGACAAAAAGCACTCTGCAAAATTTCTGACCAGCGTTGCTCAAAATTACCAAGGTCATCAGAAACAAGAAGTGGCTGAGAGACTTTCACAACCAAAGGGAGACTAGGAGACTTGATGACTAAATACCATGCAGGAGTTTAGATGGGATCTTGCAGTAGAAAGGTGATGTTAGGCTTTAAAAATGTACTAGCAAATCTGAATGTAGGAAGAACTTTTTAAAAATTAGTTGGAAAGCTGGAGATAAAGGCAAGGATCTTCTATTCTATTCTTTAAAAGGATGGTCTTGGAGTTTGTCTTTAATGAGGTGACAGATCACTGAAGAACACCAGGTTCCCCAGCATGTATTAATGATGATGGGAGGCAAGATTTGCCAGAGGGAAATCTACCACTTAGATCAAGAATTTTAGTAAAAAGAAATGGAGAAGGAAGTCTGCTTTCAGGAAATATTTGAAATGTATCGACTTGCAAGAAGTCTTTGATAAGCAGCAAAGAACAAATCAGATCTGTTCACAGAGCTGCCATGGCCTGAGTGAGCTGATTGGAGCAATACCTGGCGCACACTAGGAAAGAATTAAGTTCTAGTTCTCATAAGGATTCCATTCTGTACTGCAAACACTTCTTTCACCCCTAGCTTAGCCATCCCACTCTTCTAGTCAGTAAAGAGATAAGGGTAGACCACGACATGGCCCTTAACTTTACAAATTTCATTGAATGGTTGGCCATAGTACACAGTGAGTTAATTCTATGTTATTTTTATTCTTTTAGCCCTTAAAGCTGCTGTTATTATTGATGCATACATGCATCATGCACACAGATACATACATGGATGGTAGGCTATTTTTCAACACTTATTGCTGTTTCCAGTTATAATCTGCCGCATAGGAAGTTTGCGCCAGTCAAGCTGAAATATTGAACATGGTGGTCCCTGTTAGACCTTGCCATATTCTGCCCAATATAAGGGTAGCATCAGTTAGCTTGCCTCACCTAAACAGAGCAAAAGGCCAGGTATATCAGTGAGGACACTGATGATCGATCTGCTAGGACATTTCAAGAGGGTTCTATCTCTACCTTCTTTGCACTGCTTTTTGATAGAGATATCAGTAATATCATTCTCTCCACCTTCACTCAGCCTCCTAATTTCGATGACTGTAGATGAACTTTCTTATAATTCTACATTTATAGTGATTTATTATACAATATTTCAGGCTCTATCTTCCATTTTCCTCTAACACCCAGTTGCTTAAGATCTTTAACTTTATGACTCATCAAAGGCCATACTTCACAGTTGCTAAGTTGATAATAAGAACAACTTGTTTTTTTTTTTTCGAGACAGGGTTTCTCTGTGTAGCCCTGACTGTCCTGGAACTCACTGTGTAGATCAGGCTGGCCTCGAACTCAAAAATCTGCCTGCCTCTGCCTCCAAAGTTCTGGGATTAAAGGCGTGTGCCACCACTGCCCTGCAATAAGAACAACTTTTAAGAAACATTTTAAGAAATATTCAGGGGTTGGGAATGTAAGTCAGTTTATCTAACATGTACAAAGCCTTGGGTGGTGGTGGTTTACACCTGTAATTCCAGCACTTGGGAGGCAGAGGCAAGAAAATCAAGAGTTCAGGAGAAAGAGGAGTAGGAGGAGGATAAGGAGGGGAGGAGGGGGAGGAGGAGGAGGAGGAGCAAGAGGAGCAAGCTGGATCAGAAGTTGAGGGTCATCCTCTGCTACTTGGTGAGTCAAGTCCTGATTGGTCTACATGAGACTCTGTCTCAGTGCCCCACCTCCATGCACACGCAAAAATCACCAATAGCCAAGGAAACATTCAGATGCTTCTGCAAGATAATAATAAACTACAAACTAGTCCTTGGTGCCAAAGTCCTATTTGCCTAGGTTCCTAATAAGTGTCCAACCGTAAAAGCTGCCTATTGCTTTCCTGAATCTCCCTTAAAGTATAATGTTCTAACAGCACTCTAGTAATCTGTTTATATGTGTGCAAGATTTTTTCCTTGACACTGTTTATCTACTATCTTACAGAAATCTTATGTATGGAGTGGTAAAACTCATGAAGATTGTGGGCCAGCTCTCTGATAAATTTTACTACACAGATTGTCTCTTTTTTGGAGCAATTATTTCTGCCACTGACCCAGGTAATTGGACATTTGGTTTGAGCATTATGTTACTATAATATTTAAATCTTATCAATTTCAGAGCAGTCATTGACTTTTGTTGCAGTAGAAAGACTGTGGCATTAACATATAATGGAGGAGTGTAATAGTAGTTAGATCTAACAGACTTAGGCTTCTAAGAGAAGTATGTGTTTTCCTTCTCTGATGGTTTGAATAATAAGTTCTCTATAGTCTTAGACACTTGAATATATAGTCCCCATTTGATGGTGCTGTTTGGAAAAGCTTAGGAGAAGTGGCCTTGTTTGAGGAAGTACATCACTGGAGGTAGGATGTAAAAGTTTAAAAGCCTCATGTCATTGTTAGTTCATTCTTGGAGCTTGTGGTTTAAAATGGGAGCTTTCAGTTTGCTCTCGCCAACATACTGCCTTTCGCAGAAGCTATAATGGTAATGGGCTCTTATCACTCTGGAACCTTAAGCCCTAAAAAACTTTCCTTCTATAAATTGCCCTGGTCATTTGTGTATTATAGCAATAGAAAAGAAACTGTACCTCCTTACTGTTTTATTGTGGGAAAATAGACAGCATACAATGTAGCATCTTAATTTCTGAACATATGGTTCAGTAGTGTTAAGTATTGCTTTGTTCAGCAACTACTTTCTTGCCGGGCAGTGGTGGCGCACGCCTTTAATCCCAGCACTTGGGAGGCAGAGCCAGGCGGATTTCTGAGTTCGAGGCCAGCCTGGTCTACAGAGTGAGTTCCAGGACGGCCAGGGCTACACAGAGAAACCCTGTCTGGAAAAACAAAACAAAAAAACCCTAATTTCTTGAACTTTTTCATCATTTACAATGGAAACTCTGTAAACTCATATAGCAACAGCTTCTCTTTTGCCTTTCTATCCAGCTTCTGGCAACCAACAACTATTCTTTTTTTCCCCCTGTATAAATTTGACTACTATAATTTCCTCGTGAAATCTTTTTTTATTATTATTATTTTCTAAGTTTTTTATTTACATTCCAAATGATTTCCCCTTTCCCGTTTTCTCCCTCATTAAATCTTAAGAGTTTGTCTTGTCTCTGACTCATTTTAGTTAGCATCCTGCAGCATCAGTCTATCCATGACACAGCGTATGCCATGATTTCCTTCCTTTTAAGGTTGAAAACTATTTCACATTTTACTTCTTGGGTCTTCTGTTTAAGGACACTTCAGTTCTCTCTATCTGCATTTCCCTCTTGTCATTCCCTTTAGAATGACTGATGTAGACACAATGTGGACTGTGTTCTCTTTCAGCATTGTACTTTAACCTTCGTTTAGGAAGGGTGCTGTTTGCTTTGAATAATGATTTTTCCTTAATAGAAAAAGTTGTATTCATAAATATTTTTGTGCAGAGTTCTTCCATGACTACCATGTTGTAATAGAATTTTATAAGTCTCTTATTTTGTAGTTTTCAAGTGTTAGATGAACCAGTTCCTAAAAGTGGAGTTAATGTATGCTTTTCTCCCTGTAACATCAAAAACAAGCAGGATAAGCTTAACTCCAAGTTAGAAAGTCTAAAGCAGAGCAGGGGGCTGGGGAGATGACTCAGCAGTTAAGAGCACCTGCTGCTCATGCCGAAGACCCAGGTTTGATTCCCAGTACTCAGATGGTGTCTCACAACCATCTGTAACTCTGGTTTCAGAAGATCCACGTGCAGGGATCTTCTGCAATATGGGTATTGCAATGGGTATATGAATACCTATACATGTAAAATTTTAAAGTTCCCTCCCAAAGTATCAGCTATTGCTTTCTCTAATTTCAACTATTACAAGTCTGTTCTCCATGTCTATGGATTCAATAAAGAGTGCTGGTTCCCATTTTACCATGCTTCTTGGAGGTCCTCTAGATTAGTGTTATCCCATAGATCTTTCTGCAAAAAATGTTATATGGTCTACTCAGTTCAGTCATTTGCTGCTACTGAGCATTTGCAATGTTGGGCACTGCAAACTGGAGGACTGAGCTTTAGATTTCATTTAATATTACACAATTTAAATTAAGTGGCTACATATGACTAGTGGTCACCACAGGGAACAACATGGTGCTAGACAGTTGTGTAGTTCTGAAGAATCCCAGTCTTCCAAGATATAGTAACCTTTCTTACCTTCATATATTATCATAGACACTCTAAATTAGTATCGTAGAATTGGCTGTTTGAGGCAACTTGGTTTGTTATCAGCTGGCTTTGGACCACTTTTTCTTCTGCCATCAGCATCCTCATCTATAAAGTAGAAGTACTGCTTCCTGTTTCTAAGGCTCCTATGAGAATTAAATGCAGCCACACATGCAAAGCACTGAGCATAATATTTGCTGATTATGTTGGCCTCTGTGCACATCTGACTCAGGCAGAGAGTTCTGCTTTCCTTATGTTTATTTAAAAGGCAATTAATAGATCCTCACTACTCAAGCATGTTTCTAAAAAATACCCTGAAAGGTAGCTTTATTTAAATGCTAATCTGCCCATGACTAGTTTTAGAGTAGAATCTATTGAGAAATATATTTTTCATAAGCCCGAGAAAGGTGTTTAAACTGTCTAAACATATATTACTATTTATGTTTGCATATGGCTTTATTATTATCATCTTATTAGCACTATAACCAAATAACAGGTGAGTGTGCTAAAGATAACAGATACTGTTTTCTGAACAGTATTGCTTAAGTTATGCTTCACTTAATTGGATAAAAGACCCATTTTTTTTCAGACTTTCTATATACCTGCTTTTTTCGTTTTAATATGTTTGTGTTTGTTGTGACATTGCCATGCTACATTGTTTTTATTTGGCTTCTGAAGATTGGCATAGTAAGAGTTCTATGTAAATAAAAGTTGTAGAAAATTAGAAACTTCAACTTGTTAGACTTTAGGACATTAACCTTAACTGCTTTTTTAATAGATAGCTTTTGAGATGTAGGAGGTTTTACATGTTTTACTAGTCTCCTAAAAATCTGCTGCTTGAAAACTTGGACCATAAAAGAGATTGAAACTCAAGTGTAGAGCTAGAGGGTGATACTAAAACAAAACAAAGCAAAGCAAAACAAAACAAAACAAAGCAACAACAAAACACAAGACCTATTTTGCTTTCGGTGAAGTAGGTCAATCAATTCCTTGACCTACATATTTTTCAAAACAAAGTTATTCACTGAGTAGCTGAGGGTGGAGGTGAGAGGGCCAAGTCTCAAATCCTCTTCCCTGAGGAGAGGGGCAGGGCTGTTTATAGGATGATAGAGCAGGGTGATTTAAAACATGGGGAAATGTGACTGGAGGTGAAGTGATCAGTGATCTAAGCACACATGTAATCAATCTTCATGGGTCTCCATGCAGCACATGATCAGAAAATGGTAGTACCAGTGTGATGTGGGGAAGGCTAGGCATCTGCACAGGCCCAAGTGAACACTTGGTGGTATCAACAAAAATGGCCTTGAAGTTATTACTTAGCCTGCTGCTATTATTGTGACCCTCGTGTCAGAGCTATTATCTATACAAAACTAGTGTAGGGGCCAAATAACTAATAATAATATAGCTTAGTTGTGTGAATTCCAAAATTACTGACTTTAAAACTCTCCTGAAAGCAAGTGACTAAGTGGGAGTGTGGGGGAGGAGAATCACAGACATCAGAGTTCTAAGCATTGCTGGGTATAAGTGGGACTAGACGAGGTACACTTGCTTGCTTGTTTCCGTTTTGGAGACAGGCTCTCACAGTTGCTCAGCATGGTTTAGAACTCACTGGGAAGCACAGGCTGACTTCATTGCTGCTTTGCCCTTCGGAATGCTGGGATCACAGGTGTGAACTACCACATCTAGCTGTTGGTTTAATATTTGGGAATCTGTTCTCCTATGGAGTCTTCTGAGGTCTTATTCTTTGGATAGTTACAGTCCTGAGAATGGCACCTCTCTGGAGAGCCACTGAGATGTTTTTGAGCAGCAAAATATACATAATTACAACTGTAATTTTGATAAATGCTCATATGATGATTATGGGCCATTGAGCAAGGACTTGGTGTTAAGGGGACTAGATCAGATTGCTTTCTTGTTCCTAAGCTATCTAGCACAAATTCTAGTATAGAATGGTATTGACAGACAGAAAGAAAAAAAGAGCTTCTTATGCCTGATTACACTGTACTCAACAGAAGCAAAGAGAGACTAGGATCCCCCACAACATGATTTGAAGCCCTACCTTTCAGTGATCCTCAGTATCTTCTAATGCTGCCACCTAGGGGACTAACCCTTTTTTATGTGAAAAATGTGAGGGACATTTATTTAAGTTACATCCAAACCAGGGCAAATCTCTTTCTTTAGAGGCAACTTTCTCACTCTTGTTATCTCTATACCATCCTCTTTTGGATGCTGCTGTCTGCTGTGTTTATTTCCTGTGGTCAGGCATAGACTTGCTAAGGAGAGGCACCACAGAGTGCCTAATAAAGTAATAGCAGGAATAAAGAAGAATTAAGATTCATACCAGTTCTATGTAACTATCTGTTGTTATTGTTATTAGATATCCTCTCAAATCTAATAATGAGCAATCAGCTATGTATTGTTTTTGCTGTTAATTATAGTATTTAGGCAAACAATGTTCTAAAGTCAGAAAAGCTTTTGAAGTTATATCTTATAATTCATCACTTTGTTAAATGTGATGATTACTTTTAACTGTTCATTTGATTGGTTTAAAAACACTAGGGGCATTAATAAGGAATATTTTTGAGTATCCTATGAGGGCATTAATAGAGAGGGTTAAGACATGCTCTGAATGTGGGTGCTACTATTCCATTGGCTGGAGATCTTGACTGATTAGTCAGGGAAAAGAGGCTGAATACCAGCATTTATCTCACCTTTCTTTCTAATTGTGGACACAATACAGCCATCTCATGCTCTTGGTACCATTCCTTCACAGCAATGATGTACTATATATCCTATCAAGCCATGAGCCAAAATAAATTCTTCCTTCTTTAAGGTTTGCTTTTCAGGTCACAGGTATGAGAAAAGTAACCAGCCTACCAAATCTTTGGACTTTGCTGTTTGTTGAATTCTTCAACAGTTGATGACTGTTGCATACTTTCTGCTTGCCCCATCACATTTACCTGCCACCCTTTCCTCTTTCTTGGCCCCAGAAGTCTGACTTACATAGGTTCCTTTGATTTCTGCTTTCCCATTGGATTCGTTTATAGTGAATGCTTCTGGAAGGGGGTTGGAGGTATAGGAATCCCGCAGACCAGTTGTACCACTTCATCAGAAGTTATACCTCCTGTCAGATGACCTAGTTCCTACAACTCCAGGGTCTGGTAACTGCTCCTTGCCCTGAAGCCTTCAGGCCTGTGGATGAAAGTTCCCTGTTTTTCAGCCTCAAGTACTGTTCTCCCTTGTAGTTTCCCTGTACTCTTGCCAACGCTTTTATAAATAACTTCCTTATAAAACCCTTCTTAGCTTGCTGTTTGAGCATGCTATTTGTTTCTTCCCAAGACCCCCTGACTGACAGTGTCTGATGACCTGAGTCTCTTGCTCCTAAACTGCCAAGCCTGAGCACTGTACATTTTTATTTGCTTCCATCAGTTGTGAGTCCCTGAGTCTCCTTGTAGCTGTGTGGACAGAGCCATACCCATGGCATATGATATAACTAAGGAATGAAATTTCTCTTGTATTAATCACTGAGACTTGGGGGATTTCAATACTGAAAGTACAGAGCAGCTCATGAATTGCAGAGTCTGTTTTCTTACCCTTAAATGAGAGAAATAGTAATAGTAGCCTCCTCATAGGGTTTTATAAGAACTGAATTAAATTACAAAATGCTTAGCATGGTGTCTGCTTTGTGGTAAGTCATCAGCATTTGTGATTATCATTGTTAATTTTTCTTCAAGAGCTGAATTTTTACAAATTTTATGTAATCTCTCTTTACAATCCAGATTTTATCCCCCTCCTGGTCTACCCTCTGACTGTTCCACATTTCATACCTTTCCCCCCCACCCCAATCTCCATGAGGATGTCCCCACCCCCCCACTCCCCCACCACACCAGACCTCCCCACTCCCTGGGGCCTCCAAGTCTCTCGAGGGTTAGGTGCATCTTCTCTGACTGAGTTCAGACCCGGCAGTCCTCTGCTGTATATGTGTTGGGGGCCCCATATCAGCTGGTGTATGCTGCCTGGTTGGTGTCCCAGTATCTGAGAGATCTCAGGGGTCCAGGTTAGTTGAGACTGCTGGTCCTCCTACAGGGTCGCCCTCCTCCTCAGCTTCTTCCAGCTTTTCCCTAATTCAACCGCTTCTATCCATTGGTTGGGTGCAAATATCTGCATCTGACTCTTTCAGCTGCTTGTTGGGTCTTTTGGAGGGCAGTCATGCTAGGTCCCTTTTTGTGAGTGCTCCATAGCCTCAGTAATAGTGTCAGACCTTGGGGCCTCCCCTTGAGCTAGATCCCACTTGGGGCCTGTCACTGGACCTCCTTTTCCTCAGGCTTTTCTCTGTTTTTGTCCCTGCAGTTCTTTCTGACAGGAACAATATGTGTCAGAGTGTTTGACTGTGGGATAGGACCCCCATCCCTCACTTGATTCCCTGAATTTTTTTAAAAAAACATAATTCTTATATAATGGTAAACTACTGGGATCAAAGTTTTGCACAAACAACCATAAATATAATTCATGTAATAAATTATATAGAATACAACATTTTAAAAATTCCTATCCCCAAAGATTTCCCAGTTGTATAACCTCTTAAATCAGGCTGAATAGAAGAAGTTGTTTTTATGTCTTGAGATAGCCTCAGTATTATAAGAACATGTCCTTCCAGAAGGCTGACTGGCAGGCATGTACTGTGTTCTTAATCTGCTTGTGTCATGATATATAGAACACTTTTCAAATCCAAATTGTTGTTTATTTTTTGTAAATGATAAAATTTTTGAAAAGGAAAGCATGTTGGAAGGAATGTCACTTTGAATTATCTTTATTCCCTAACAGGAATAGAGAAAGCAAGATAGAAAAGGGGGAAAACAGAAAATGTGGTACATTTACACAATGGAGAACTACTCAGCTATTAAAAACAATGACATCATGAAATTCTTAGGCAAATGGATGGAACTAGAAAATATCATCCTTAGTGAGGTAACCCAATCACAAAAGAACACACATGGTATGCACTCGCTAATAAGTGGATATTAGCCCAGAAGCTCAGAATACCCAAGACACAATTCACAGACCACGTGAAGCTCAAGAAGAAGGAAGACCAAAATGTGGATATTTTGGTCCTTCTTAGAAGGTGGATCAAAATACCCATGGCTCATAGACAACCAGTGGACTGAGCATAGGGTCCCCAGTGGGGCAGCTAGAGAAAGGACCCAAGGAGCTGAAGATGTTTGCAGTCCCATAGGAGGAACAACAATATGAACCAACCAGTACCCCCAGAGCTCCCAGGGACTAAACCACCAACCAAAGAGTACACATGGAGGGACCCATGGCTCCAGATACATATGTAGCAGATGATGACCATTTCAGATATCAATGAGAAGAGAGGCCATTGGTCCTGTGAAGGCTTGATGCCCTAGTGTAGGGGAATGTCAGGTCAGGAAAGTGGGGGGTGGGGGTGGGGTGGGATAGGGAGTTTTTGGAGGGGAAACGAGGAAAAGGGATAACATTTGAAATGTAAATAAAGCAAATATCTAATAAAAATACATTTACAAAGAAAAAGAAAAAGAAAAAGGGGAAAAACCCCATAAAGTAAATAATAATATTCCAGCATGAACAGTGAGGCTTGGATACAAGAACAGCACCTCTGCAGAGGAAAAGAGGAGTGCTGATCATTTTGACTGCTATGACATGCAGACATTTTCCACCAGTATTTGTACATTAAAGTAAGGGTCCCCACTGAGAATAAATGTTGTTAGCCTATATGATGATATGTAGCTGAACTTTGCTGCTTTGTGGATTCTTCTATTTCCCACCCATTATCTACCCCTCCCCCAGTTTCCCTCTAGTTAGGAGGGAAAGAGGGATAGAGGGGGGAAAGAGAGAGAGATCTCTGAATCTAGTTTCTTTCTTCTTGTTTCTTCTTTGCTTGTAGATGGTCTTTGCTACTTTGTGGGTTCTTTTATCCCACCCCCTTATCCCCCCAGTTTCACCCCTATCACTAGATAGAGAAAGAAGGACAGAGAAGAGAGAGAAATTTATCTCAGAATTGAATTTCTTCTTGTTTCTTCTCTGAGCACAACTAACAAAGTGCAAACAACCCCGTGAACAACCACCAACCTTGCCTATGGGGGTCTAGCATTTATATACCCTCTGAAAAGTTTCAGAATTCCAAATGCCACACAATCACAGAAATTACCTGCAGCTGGCAAAACTATGCATGCCTCTGCTAGAGCACGAGGCAAATCATAGTCAGCTGCTGTGGTCAGTCTGAAGCAGCCCCATATTCCTACACCTGAGATTAAAATGAAAACTTATAATATTTCTGTATTTTTAAAAAGAAACCAATAATCCAGAATTGTCACTACAATAATATTTAAAACTGAGAGGAATTTTCAATGTTCAAATATTACATAGACCATATTGACCTTTAACCCACAGAGGTTCACCCTCCTCTGCCTCTCAAGTGCTGGAATTAAAAGCATGCAACACTACATCCAACTAATAGTATTTTTTTTTTTTAAAATAAATGCCCAGAGAATATCAGTGGAAGGATTGCCTCATCCCCCAAAGAGGAACTGGTATGACTATTGACTTTGATTGACAGGGTATTAAAAGAAGAGGACAGATTAAATTCTAGTTGAGATGAGATAGACAATGCTAGAGTCAGTAGATCTCAGAAAGTATTGAGGAAGTTGATATATTTAACAGTTCCAGGTACAAAGAGATTTATTAGTTGTTTATAGTTGCTGTGATAAAATTCCATGACCAAAGGTAATATAAGGTAGACAGAGTTTATTTTAGTGTAAGATTATAGACTGATAGTGTCCATTGAGAGTGGGGAATGCATAGCATAGTAGCGGAAGCAGGAAGCTGGATAATCACATTTTCTTTCACATTTTTATTTACACACAGGAAGTGGGAAGGGGGAGAGGGAGAGGCAGACAATGGAAATGAGACAAGCCTGCAAACACTCAAAGCTTGCTGCCCTCAGTGACATACTTCCTCCTGCAAGGTTCCACCTCCTAAGGGTGCCTTAATCTCCCCCAACAGCACCACTAGCTGGCTAAGAAGTATTTAAATACATGAGCCTATTTTTTTCTGTTTTCAATTTTATTTTTTTTCTTTTTCTTTTATTAGATATTAGCTTTATTTACATTTCAGATGGTATCCCCTTTCCTTGTTCCCCCTCCTAAAACCCCTTATCCGATTCCCCCTTCTCCTGCTCACCAACCCTCCCCCTCCCACTTTTCTGACCTGGCATTCCCCTACACTGGGGCATCAAGCCTTCACAGGACCAATGGCCTCTCCTCTCATTGATGTCTCAAATGGCCATCCTCGGCTACATATGTAGCTGAAGCCATGGGTCCCTCCATGTGTACACTTTGATTGGTGAGTTTAGGCTCTGGAGGTATGGGTTGGTACATATTATTGTTCCTCCTATGGGGCTACAAACCTCTTCAGTTCCTTGGGTCCTTTCTCTAGCTGCTCCATTGGGGACCCTATGCTCAGTCTATTAGTTGGCTGTGAGCCATGGGTATTTTGATCCAAGAAAGATCAAAGTATCCACACTTTGGTCTTCCTTCTTCTTGAGCTTCATGTGGTATGTGAGCTATATCTTGGGTATTCTGAACTTTTGGGAATCCACTTATCAGTGAATGCATACTGTATGTGTTCTTTTGTGATTGTGTTACCTCACTCAGGATGATGTTTTCTAGCTCCATTCATTTGCCTAAGAATTTCATGATGTCATTGTTTCTAATAGCTGAGTAGTATTCCATTGTGTACATGTACCATATTTTCTGTATCCATTATTCTGTTGAGGGACATCTGGGTTCTTTCTAGCTTCTGGCTATTATAAATAAGGCTGCTATGAACATAGTGGAGCATGTGTCCTAATTACATGTTAGAGCACCTTCTGGGTATATGCCCAGGAGTGGTATAGCTAGGTCCTCCAGGAGTACTATGCCCAATTTTCAGACTGATTTCCAGAGTGGTTTTACAAGCTTGCAATCCCACAGCAATGAAGGAGTGTTCCTCTTTTTCCACATCCTCTCCAGCATCTGCTGTCACCTGAGTTTTTGATCTTAGCCATTCTAACTGGTGTAAGGTGGAATCTCAGGGTTGTTTTGATTTGCATTTCCCTGATGATTAAGGATGTTGATCATTTCTTTAAGTTCTCAGCCATCCGATATTCCTCAGTTGAGAATTCTTTGTTTAGCTCTGTACCCCATTTTTTAATAGGGTTATTTGGTTCTCTGGAGTCTAACTTCTTGAGTTCTTTGTATATATTGGATATTAGCCCTCTATTGGATGTAGGATTAGTAAAGATCTTTTCCCATTCTGTTGTTTGCCGTTTTGTTTTATTGACATTGTCCTTTGCCTTACAGAATCTTTGCAATTTTATGAGGTCGCATTTGTCAATTCTTGATTTTAGAGCATAAGTTATTGGTGTTCTGTTCAGGAAATTTTCCCCTGTGCCCATGTGCTCCAGGTTCTTCCCCACTTTCTCTTCTATTAGATTCCTTGTATCTAGTTTTATGTGGAGGTCCTTGATCCACTTGGACTTAAGTTTTGTACAGGGAGATAAGAATGTATAAATTTGCATCCTTCTACATGTTGACTGCCAGTTGACCCAGCACCATTTGTTGAAAATGGTGTCCTTTTTCCACTGAATGATTTTAGCTCCTTTGTCAAAGATCAAGTGACCATAGGTGTGTGGGCTCATTTCTAGGTCTTCAATTCTATTCCATTGATCTATCTGCCTGTCATTGTACAAATACCATGTGGTTTTATCACTATTGCTCTGTAGTATAGGTTGAGGTCAGGGATAGTGATTCCGCCAGAGGTTCTTTTATTGTTAAGAATAGTTTCTGCTGTCCTGGGTTTTTTGTTGTTCCAGATAAATTTGGAAATTGCTCTTTCTAACACTATGAAGAATTGAGTTGGAATTTTGATTGAGATTGCATTGAATCTGTACATTGCTTTAGGCAAGATGGCCATTTTACTATATTAACCCTGCCAATCCATGAGCATGGGAGCTCTTTCCATCTTCTGAGATCTTCTTCAATTTCTTTCTTTAGAGACTTGAAGTTCTTGTCATACAGGTCTTTCACTTGTTTGGTTAGAATCATACCAAGGTATTTTATATTATTTGTGACTATTGTGAAGGGTGTCATTTCCCTAATTTTTTTTCTCAGTCTGTTTATCTTTCGAGTATAGGAAGGCTACTGATTTGTTTGAGTTAATTTTATGTCTAGTCACTTTGCTGAAGTTATTTCTCAGGTATAGGAGTTCTCTGGTGGAATTTTTGGGTTTGCTTAAGTATACTATCATAGCATTTGCAAATAGTGATAGACAACAAAAGGAGGTCAAAGGGATACAAATTGGAAAGGAAGAAGTCAAACTAATTGCTCTGGCTAGGACTTCGAGTACTATATTGAACAGGTAGGGAGAGAGTAGACAGTTTTTTCTAGTTTCTGAATGTGGGTACTCTTGTATTTGGAGCATATATGTTCAGAATTGAGAGTTCATCTTGGTAGATTTTTCCTTTGATGAGTATGTAGTGCCCTTCCTTATCTTTTTTGATTACTTTAGGTTGAAAGTCAATTTTATTAGATATTAGAATGGCTATACCAGCTTGTTTCTTGGGACCATTTGCTTGGAAAATTGTTTTCCAGCCTTTTACTCTGAGGTAGTGTCTGTCTTTGTGCCTGAGGTGAGTTTCCTGTATGCAGCAAAATGTTGGGTCCTATTTTTGTATCCAGTCTGTTAGTCTATGTCTTTTTATTGGAGAATTGAGTCCATTGATATTAAGAGATATTAAGGAGAAGTGATTGTTGCTTCCTGTTATTTTTGTTATTAGAGGTGGAGGTATGTTTGTGTGGCTCTCTCCTTTTTGGTTTGTTAAAAGAAGATTAATTTCTTGCTTTTTCTAGTGTGTAGTTTCCCTCATTTTGTTAGTGTTTTTCATTTATTATCCTTTGAAGGCCTGGATTTGTGGAAAGATATTGTGTAAATTTGATTTTGTCATGGAATACCTTTGTTTCTCCATCTATGGTAATTCAGAGGTTTGCTGGGCATAGTAGCCTGGGTTGGCATTTGTGTTCCCTTAGGGTCTGTATGACATCTGCCCAGGATCTTCTGGCTTTCATAGTCTTTGGGGAGAAGTCTGGTTTAATTCTGATAGGTCTGCCTTTATATGTTACTTGACCTTTTTCCCTTACTGCTTTTACTATTCTTTCTTTGTTTAGTGCATTTGATGTTTTAACTATTATGTGACGGGAGGATTTTCTTTTCTGGTCCAATCTCTTTGGATGTCTGTAGGTTTCTTGTATGTTCCTTGGCATCTCTTTGTTTATCTTAGGGAAGTTTTCTTTTATAATTTTGTTGAAGACATTTACTGGCCCTTTAATCTGGAAATCTTCACTCTCTTCTATACCTATAATCCTTAGGTTTGGTCTTCTCATTGTGTCCTGGATTTCCTGTCTATTTTGGTTTAGGAGCTTTTGGCATTTTGCATTTTCTTTGTTGTGTCAATATTTTCTATGGTATCTTTTGTACCTGAGATTCTCTCTTCTATCTCTTGTATTATGTTGGTGATGCTGCATCTATGACTCCTGACTTCTTTCCTAGGTTTTCTATGTCCACAGTTGTTTCCCTTTATGATTTCTTTATTGTTCCTACCTCCATTTTTAGATTCTGGATGGTTTTGTTCAATTCCTTTACCTGTTTGGTTGTGCTTTCCTGTAATTCTTTAATGTCTTCTACCTGTTTACCTGTGTTCTCCTGTATTTCTTTAAGAGAGTTGTTTATGTCCTTCTTGAAGTCCTCTATCAGCATCATGAGCTGTGATTTTAAATCCAAATCTTGATTTTCTGTTTTGTTGGGGTATCCAGGACTTGCTGTGGTGGGAGAACTGGGTTCAGATGGTGCAATGTAGCCTTGGTTTCTGTTGGTAACGTTCTTGCCTTTGCCTTTTGCCATCTGGTTATCTGTGGTATTAGTTGGTCCCACTGTCTTTGACTGGAGTTTGTCCCTCCTGTGGGCCTGCAAGTCTGTCTCAGCACCCCTGGGAGACCAGCTCTCCCCGGCACAGAGGACTGTGGCACAGCACAGCTTCTGGGTGCAGATGATGCTCAGAAGGACCCTGTCCCAGTTGCTCTGCCACTTCTGTGTTCCCTGAGCTCCTGGCCGTATCTGCCTGCACAGTCACTGGAGAGAAAATTGGAGGGTATTCTTATTTAAAGCACTGTGAAGAAAAAGGAGTCCATACATTACCCATGACACGCCTTAATTAAATATAGGCAACATAATCAAGTTGAGGTTGAACAACATGTAAACATAAGGAAAAATGAAGTTAACTCCTTGGATATGAAAGCTATGATAATGAGGTCAGACTAGGAAAATAAGGCCCTCCCAAGAGATCAGATTCCAAAAGATGCTAAGGGAAATTAAGTCAGTGATAGACAGCCTGGCATGGTGGTACATGCCCTTATTCCAGCACTTGGGAGACAGGGCAGGTGGATTTCTGTGAGTTCAAGGTTAGCCAGATTTACACAGGCCAGATAATAGTGGCACATACCTTTAATCCCAGCACTCAGGAAGCAGAGGCAGACAGATCTCTGTTAATTTGAGGCCAGCCATGTCTACAGAGTGAGTTCCAGGACAGCCATTGCTGTTATACAAAACAAACAAACAAACAAACAAAAAAAACAAAAAAAAAAAACACCCAACAACAACAATTAGAAAAAAAAACGAAAACTCTGTCTCAGGAGACAAAAGCAAGCAAACAAGCAACAACAACAACAATTAAAAAAGAAAAAAAAAGACTGATAGGCTGTATGTCCCAGGCCTGGAAAGTTGTTACACCAGAGAACTAAATCATGAGGCCCTTAGAAAAGAGCTCATATACGGCGATGGAGGGGAAGCCTGGCAGGGTGACAGAGATTTTATTTTTAAAGTCCGTTTTCTTTAAAATGTGCAGAATAAAATGATAGTGTCAGAGGATATATATTTGGGTGACTAAACTACACAGAAAGGAAAAAAAAGGTCACTATAAAATTCTTGTTGTGGTTATTTTGAATGAAGGGGGGTGGCAAATTCTTGAATTGGTTGTTGGTAAGAAAATTGACTTGCTTACTTTTACTAAACTAAACATTTGGTTTGGTGTTCTAATCCCATAAGTAGTGGTGCTTTTGGCTACATATACCAGAAAAACCTGGCTGATACTGGCTTAAACAAAAATAGATGTTTATCTTGAATCTTAACCAGTGTCCTGGTACCATGACTTCTGTCCTAGCCAGGCATCTAGGACCTTCATGTTTCTACTATACTCCTTTGAGTTTCAGTACTACCTTCATTTCCTTATGGAGGTAAGCTGGATGCTTGTGTCTGGCCTTCTCTATCTTCTCCTGCTGATGGAGGCCAGGGATATAGGTAACCATCTTGAGGTACACAGATCAGCTTCTACAGGAAAGCCATTATGTGGTCCCAAACACCAGTAAAACCAAAGTTGAGAAATCATGCTCTAGCAGTAAGTAACAGTGTGTATGCTCTGGGAGTGCTTGGGGGTGCCAAGAACCCTTTCACTGGCCCATCAGGTCAAAAGTGATTTCATAATAATATCAATACATTATTTGTCCCTTTAACTCTCTTCTTTTCCATGTGTACAGTGGGGTTTTCTATAGGCTGCACAAGGACATATTATCTATCCCTTAGATATAGATAAAACTGTGAGAAGCATCTGCCTTTTGTTAATCTAAGAGTTTGAGGCAATTTATAAAAATGTTGAACAATGCCTTCTTTTCAGGTTTTTATTTTATAAAGTGTAGTTTTTATTAAAATATTCCATGTTAGTGCATAAAAGGTCATTGTTATTTTAAATATACAAATACTTTTCTCCTTTTATCAATAAAATAAATATCACTCTGAGAGCATAGGTTTTAGAATATAAAGGAGTTTAGAGGTTAAAAGTTGGAGAACTACTGATCTAGAGAATAGTTGATTCTTAAAAGCTTCAGAAAAAAAAAAGAAACTAAAAAAAAGTTTCAGAAATATAAAAACTGAGAGAAGTGTAATTATGGACTGAGCATGGTGATTCATATCTGGAATCCCAACAATCAAAGCAGTGAGGCAGGAGGATTGTGAGTCCTAGATCAGCCTGGGCTATATAGGAGACCCTTTCTTAGTTCTTTATCCCCTAACAAGTATAATTACAGCTAATTTGCATGGACAGAGCCTTGTTCACAGTCTTCTCTGTTCCCTGACTTGGTGCTGGGTTTTGGGAACATAGGGGTCAAAAAAGTAGGATTTCTGTCCTTAAACATTTGTCAACCCACAAAAAGAGACAGATTGTATAAGTGCCTCCTCCAGTTCTATATAAGGTATTTTCGATGTATGGAGGGAGTACGGCAGGCAGCAGTGTACTCAGGTGCAGGGATCATCAGACTCAATGACCACATCAAACCTCATCTAGGTTTACCATTTTCCCTCCCATCAGACAAATCATCTGTCTTTGACTCATTTTCTGACTACCAAGTCACCTTGTCCCACTTAATATATAAAATAGCCTCTAAAAATCTGGAATCAGTGGTTTAAGAGCAGAAACCGAAACTAATTTCTGTGCTTTGGGCATACATTTCAGTGACTGTACTGGCAATCTTTAATGAACTGCATGCAGATGTGGATCTTTATGCTCTTCTGTTTGGAGAGAGTGTCCTGAATGATGCAGTTGCTATCGTACTATCCTCGTAAGTAACTATTTCTTCGGGGTTGGAGGAGGAGGCAGGCGGGCTAATGTTTCTGGCTCTGTCCCTCAGCAGCATTCAGGATGCTGACACCAGCATAACATGGTGGCTGCAGCTTAAATTAAATGTATTTTCTCTGGTCAGTGCTTGGCAGACTATATGTTTATTGATACATTGTTTCAGTTACAGTAAGCCTCTTTATCCTCCGAGGATAAAGAGGATGCTAGTGAATACTCGAACTCATGGATGATACTGAACCCTGTTTATGATATTCCCATATACACATGCATACATACATATATACAAACAAATATATACCTATAATAAACTCCAGCGCATAAATTAGACAAGTGAAAAGTTAGCAATAACTAATAATAAAGTAGAACAATTATAATGTGTTTTAATTGTTAAAAGTTATGCTTAATTGCATTTCCATCTTTTCACTTATATGTATCTCTTTATGACTTCTCTTTGGCCAATCCAAAATTTCAGCAACACTACTCTTTCTTCTTGGAAACATTATCAAGTAAAATAAAGGTTGTTTGAACATAAGTGCTGCAGTCTGATAACCTCAATGCATTGTTTCTAAGGGACTAATAGTCAAGTGTGGATATATTAGACAAAATAATGATTCAAGTCATGGGCAGATTCAGCGATGGTTGAGGTTTCATTATGCTATTGAGAAGAGTATACAAATTAGAACGTATACATAGTTTATTTCTGGAATTTCCTACTTGATATTCTTAGACTAGGGTGGCCTCACGTAACTAGAACCGTGGAAACTAAAATAGTGAAGGAGGGTGGGGCCTGCTCAGTGTACCATGGTGTAAAACCAGTGTGGTCTTAAAAAACCTCTCTCTCTCTCTCTCTCTCTCTTTTACAGGTCTATTGTTGCCTATCAACCAGCAGGACTAAACACTCACGCGTTTGATGCTGCTGCCTTTTTTAAGTCAGTTGGCATTTTCCTAGGTATATTTAGCGGCTCTTTTACCATGGGAGCTGTAACTGGTGTTGTTACTGCTCTAATATCCTTTTAAAAAATGTTTTGGCCCCTGTCTTGCTACACACATATATTAAGTTTACAAAAAGAAAGTTCTCAGTTCCTGCTTTCAGATCTGAATGTTAGATTGATGGTCCTGTTGAGATGTGGTACTACATAAGATAGGTAATGCACAGTGATGAGCCCCTAAGTAAGAATCTGAGAAACACTCTGGGAAATTGGACTCTATGAGTTATAAAAAAGGGGTAGTGAAATGGGGGAGGGGATTGGGGTGCATATGATCAAAGTACATTGTTAGCATGTATGAAATTGTTAAAGGATAAGTGAAGTAAATTCTGTCCAAAGAGAATGTGAGGAAGGAAGGAAAATACAATCAATGAGACATATAATATACCAAATAAAACTTTAAAGATGGGGAATTTAACTCTACCTCTGCTGCTTCTCCCCTTACTTAGAATGCAGTTGGGACATCAATCATAGGGGATGAGGAGACTGAGGGACCCAGAGGAGGCTTGTAATCAGTGGCCAAGAGTTGCACAGCACTTTAGCCTGGTGCTATTTAGTCTGCTGTTCAAGCAGCCATAACTAGCCTGGAGCCATTGGTGGGAATTACTAGACTTCCTACTGTGCAGTCCATTGCAAAAAGATGGTATAATATTTAGTTTCAAAGAAGCAAACAAAAAGAGAAAAACGTGGAAAGAGCTGGCAGTTTCTTCACATATGTGCTGAATCCTCCATCACAATACCCTCTTTGATTGGCATTACTAATGAGTGTAATACATAAGACATCCATTTTACATGCAGCCAGTATAGATAATGTGGAAAAATTATTAGTGAAATTTTAGTTATTTGGTTTTTGTTCTAGTCTTTGAGATATGTGTCTTTTGCTCTTTGTAAAATCTCAGCTATGCCTACCTAACTACATTTTAAGTGTTGAGAAACCACAACTAGACAGTAGTTACCATGTCAGTAGCACAAATTAAGATAGGTTTGTTTAAAGACCCTGGTACGGAGGGTTTAATTGCTCAGTGAACTTATTTGTGACTTGGTTTTACACACACATCTTAGGTTTGCAAAGAGAAAGTTCTCAGTTTCTGCTTTCAGATCCGAATCTTAGATTGATCGCTCTGTTGATGGTGTACTGAATGGCAGTAGGAGGAAGATCGCTGTTGTACTTAAAAGTAGACTTCAGCACCTCATTGTTGTCTCAGAAGTTACAGATTTCTTCTCTTTTGTCCCATACATGGATCCATGAGGATCAGTGTCTGAAGAGCCTGTCTTCCGGGGCCGGCCTGAGGCCTTCCCAGCTCTATGAGAACTAACGTGTCAAGTCAAACCTGTAGCAAGATATTTATTCATAGCATCATAATAATTCATACAATATACAACACACCCATTTAGAGTACACAATTCTATTTCTTTGAATTCCTTATGTTGCTAAGTTTAAAAACATAATATATAATAAAAATTGCCTCAGTACATAATTTAAAGTTATTAAATACAGGAGCCAGCAAGATGGTGCAATAGGTATGGGCTTTTGCCACTAAGCCTAATGACTTGAGCTTGATCCCTAGAGCCTATGTGGTGAAAGAAAACTACTTCCTACAAGATATCCTCTGACCTTTCCATTCTTGCTTAGCAAGCACATGTGTATCACACACACACACACACACACACACACACACACACGAGCTGTTTCACACTATTAAATACATTCAGTGTTTTGTCTAGCCGTTCCTGTTACCTGTTCTCCGAATGCTATTCCTCATCTCAGACAGACCCTTTGTGCCAATTCAACAGCAACTCTGCACTCTGGTTCTGATCCTGAGAACCGAATTCTACTGGAAGGTTTCTTTAATTTGTATGTTGGAGGAGTGATCAAATATAGGACCGCTAACGTGATAGGCAAGTACTTACAATTCAACTACAGTACCTGGAAAGCTTAATTTTTAATTTATGTTATTTCAAAATTGAACTGGGTATGACTGTGTCACCTTTAATCCTAGCACTTGGGCGGTAGAGGCCAGTGGATCTCTGTGAGTTTAAGGCCAACCTGATATGCACAGTGAGTTCCAGGCCAGCCAAGGCTGCACAGACAAACCCTGTCTCAAAAAGAAAGGAAATAAATAAATAAATAAATAAATAAATAAATAAATAAATAAGCAAGCAAGCAAACAAACAAACAAATAAATACCTGGTCAGGGATGTGTGGCCCAGTGGTGGAGTAGTAGCCTAGCATGCGCTCTTAAGTTCCATCCCAACATTGTAACATTTAAAATAAGAGATAAGACCGCCTCCCCCCACCTAAGGAGGTATAGGGAATGGCTGACCCTCAGAGAGAAGGCTCTCAGTCTAAAAGAATAGGGATCTCGTGTCCCTGCAGCCCCTGCCCAGAGTTGCTGTCCTTAACCTGGTGCTGACGTGACCAAGTTTACTAAGCTGCAATGCTTCCCCCTGCTGGAGACAGCACTTTTTTTCCTGATGTCCTGGAGCACCTTTCTCCTGGCTGAAGCCTGTGGGTTTACAGGTAGGTTTACTGCTGGGCTGCAGCAGGGCCTGTAAGAGAGGGAGGGAAAGAGGAAGAGAGGGAGGGACAGATGAAAGGAGGTAGGAAGGGAGGGAGGGAAGGAAGATTGGAGTTATGCAAGGCTCACATGCCATGAATTTTCATGTCAGTAGATTTTTTTGTTTCGTCTCTTCTTTTCCACTGATTTGTAGAAACTCTTTTTGACAGGTGTTGTGGCTGTCCTTTTCTGTGGGATTACACAAGCGCATTACACCTATAACAACCTGTCAGTAGAATCTCGAAGTCGAAGCAAGCAGGTAAGAGTGGCCCTTGAGCCTGCTGGGCTGCCAGGGAGCTGGACAGGAGGAGAACAGCCAGGAACGCAGTGTTCACAGCCTCCCTTTTCCTTCTTCATGCAGCTTTTTGAGGTGTTACACTTCTTGGCAGAGAACTTCATCTTCTCCTACATGGGCCTGGCTCTGTTCACCTTCCAGAAGCACGTTTTCAGCCCCATTTTCATCATCGGTGCTTTTGTATCCTTTTCCTATTCCATATTGTAGACAGACGTGACCTCTGCTGGGAAAGGCATGCAACCACTAAGAGGATTACTGACTCTGATTTGAATGGGTAGCTGGGTTCATTCTAGTTCAGAGTATTTGCAGAGGGGTAGGGAGTGTGGGGGGAGCTTCCTAAAGCTGAATATATTTGATTTCAAGAACTGTTTTTTTTCCCCCTGGCATTTTCTGTTCTAAGCTAGTGTTTGATGGGCAATCATTTGTTTTGTAGAGCTCTGTCCTGATAAAATCTAAAAGTCAATAACCATGTCAGTCCCCAGAATTATTGTTGATATGCTATTGTCAACAGTCACTTCCCTGATTCTAGTGACTACAAGGTTCCACTGTTCTTGCTCTTAGCTGCAGATTCTAGCTTGGGTAGCCTTAACCCACACTGCCCGTGTGTGTGTGTGTGTGTGTGTGTGTGTGTGTGTGTGTGTGTGTGTGTGGACAGTGGCCATGCTTTCAGCTAGGCTGCCCTGCTCCTTAGAGTATGCAGGGAGAGACTCCTTCGTTTTTCTAAAACAGGAAGGAAGAGAGGTTTGGAAGAAGAAAGAGATGAGGAAAAAAAGAACAGATAAAAAACTGATAGGATTGGAGGGGAGGAGGAAGGAATAAGAAAGAGGAGAAAGGAGAAGAAAAGATAAAATAAAATACCTAGTTCTTTGACTTCAACCCTTGGGAATGTAGTGTTTGGGAAGTGGGTCACTTTCGGTGCTTGGGTTAGAGACGAAGGATGTGAGTGCCCAGCAGTGGCCCAGCAGCCGAGGGCATGGCTCACATGGGCTTAGATACTATTACAATACTATTACTATTGTCACTGAAGTAACGTTTCTGGGGCTGGATTTTTAAGATCCGTTCCTATTGAGTCTTTTATTTTTTATTTATTTAGCTTTTTCAAGGCCTCATGGGAATCCTTGACTCTTCTAGAAGGAATGTTTTTCTCTTCTGGGGATTTGGTTTCATGTGCAAGAGTGGAGGCTGCCCCTCCTTAGCTGCTAGATAGTGACGGTGCCAGAATCCCACTTCGGATCTTACTGAGTGGCTTCACACATTCACTAAAAAAAACAGCTTAATTTCTGTGGGATTGGTTTTTCTTCACTAAGACTTGGCATGTTGCTCTGATTTGTATTTCCTGCACAGCATCCTGGAAGAGATAGTGGGAGGAGGGCCTTGTTTACAGATCAGGCCCTGTTGGCTGGGTGAGCTACATCCTCTGGGAATCCAAATAGGCTTCTGACCACTTGAGGATTTTTCCTTCACCTCTGAGATAGTATGTGCTTTACAAGCACTGCCCATTTCCTTTTGTGAAAAACAAAATTAAACAAGGAAAGGAGAAAGAAAAAAACAAAATAGGCAGAAAAACACTTTACACTTTACCCTGAAGGAAGTAGAAGATAGTTTGTCCCTGGCTTCTGTCTGAAACAGCTGTGGCTCCTGCAGCTGGTGCATTGCTGGACGGAAGCTCTCTGTTTGCTGGCTCCTGTCTGAGTTTCCTTCTCTGACCAGGGAATTGTGCAGCTCTCTCTGTTGGGTGCTGTTTAAACTTGGCAAGGAAAAGATGACCGGTTTCCCTGAATTCTTTGCTTTTCACAGTAGAACTCCTTTTTCTTATTCATCCTTTTCTACATTTTACACTCTCAAGGGGCAGTAAAGCTACACAGGCAGAGAACTCTCTCTGTGTTAATTTGTATGAGTGAATGTCTCTTTGTGGTAAGAATACTCAGTTTCTTCACTTCTAATTTTCCCGTGCTCCCTGAGCCTTGAACTCCCTGATGTTTGCTTGCAAATGAAGCTTGCTGACTCTTGCCCAGAAAACTTTCTACAGTTCGGATCTAGGCTTACTTTTCTTTCTTGTCATTCTCTTTCAAATAGAGCCCAACATAGTGTGTGCTTTGTTTAGTCCTGCTATCATACTCTAGATTATTCCTGGGCTCATTTTTTGAGAAACTGAGGAATCTGCCAATACCTGTTCAGTTTAGTTCAAAAGTTACAATGCGTTTATAAGCTTGAAATTAATGAGTGAAGAAGTGGAAAAGTTGACCAAATGACTTCCATTTTGTTACTGAGAGATTGTTGCAGGGGGGAATCAAGGTATTCTGGCTTCTTTGGGCAGCTGCTAAAATTTTATGGTCAATCAGAGTGTTTTGAAGTGCCATTCTGGAAATGTGTTGGCTCCTTAACCTCACCTGGTGGTCAGGTTGCCATCTTCCTGGGCAGAGCAGCACATATCTACCCACTCTCCTTCTTCCTCAACTTGAGCAGAAGGCATAAGATTGGCTGGAATTTTCAACACATGATGATGTTTTCAGGTAAACCTATATACATATATATAGTTATATATATATAACATTATATATATACATATACACATACCCATGTATATATAAAGAAAATACATTTTATTTAGCAAACAGTGATATGATTAAAATATAATCAACTGGGCTTAGTAGCATGTATCTGTAATCACAGACTAGGAAGGGGGATGTAAAAGGATCAGAAATTCAAACATGCTTAGGTAAATATTGAATTTGAGGTCAGCCTATGCTATATAAGAACCTGTCCCAAAAACCCTGCTACAGGTCAACCTGTCTTTTCACTATTCGGTGAGGTACCCTCTCCTTTGCTAAGAAAAATAACACCCTGTTTTCCACAAGTGTGCATTTGACATATTCATACTCAGCCAGCATTTCTGTTGACTGGTTGTTATTTGGATAGAAAACTTAGAGAGAGCTTGTTATTATGCAAGGTTTCTTTTTCTTTCATCTCACTTTCATATCAAGAGTTTCTTTTCTTTCATATCAAGAGAACCATTTAAATAGTAATAGTAGCTAGTGTTCTAGAATGTGCTGTACAAAATGGTGCTTTTTTTTTTCTCATACTGGGAATTCTGTGAAAGCCAGCTGCAAAGAAGACCGTATACTTCTAAGGTGATTCTCCTGGGTTAGACATCCTGGCTCCCAAAGCATGTGGCTAGAGTTTTCACCCCCACATGTGACAATGAATTTCGAGGAGCTGTTGCCATGTTTCCACATCACCAGAAGACCTTCCTGTTTGCTCCCCACAGGCCTGAGAGGAGCAATGGCCTTTGCACTGGCCATCCGTGACACGGCATCCTATGCCCGCCAGATGATGTTCACAACCACGCTGCTCATTGTCTTCTTCACTGTGTGGGTCATTGGTGGAGGCACAACACCCATGTTGTCATGGCTCAATATAAGGTCAGTTTATAACCAAATCAGTTTTGCGTCTGAGTGTATCAGTTGTCGCTACCCGTGAGAATGTTCAGTGTGCCATGCAGGCTGTACTGGTGAAAGGGTTTCATTCTTTTGGCTTAAGCAATGTGTGTGTTTGGGAGTGTATTTTTTTTTAAATTAAAATTTGGAGTATGGAGATTTTTACAGGGTACAAACAAAGTGTCATTAAAAATTAAAATAGTCAGCACACACAGGAAATTAGGAAGAGCTGGCTCAGACCAAGCCAGTGACTTTTGTGGAAGAGTTCAAAGTCTTAAAGCTACAGGAAAAAGGAACAGACCTGTAGCCCTGGTGATGTTTCCTGTCTCTTTGTGATGGAAGCTGGGCTCAGAAGTAGAAGCTCCTTAGCCAGAAATGAAAAGACTCAAGTAGAGTTTTTCTTTCTTGGGAGTTTGTACACCATGCCTCTCCTTGTTTCTGGGGGGGGGGGGAGAGAGAGAGAGAGAGAGAGAGCGAGAGAGAGAGAGAGAGAGCGAGAGAGAGAGAGAATTTTCTATGTAACCCTCATCTGTCATAGTCTCGTGACATCTTTTGTGTGTGGTCAGTGCCTTTTTTTTTCCTTGACCCTCCTGCCTCTGATTCCTAAGCACTGGAATTACAGGTGCCTGTCCTCATACCTTGACTCAGGCACTTTATTTTATACAGGGTGTTTGAGTTCTATAATGTGATCTACAGCACCATATGGTCAAAAAGTCACTGAGTGAAACAGGAGTCCAGAGACCCACAGTCCAACAATGACTGGTCTCTGATCTCTCATGTCTTTGAGCTCCAGTTTTCCTCAACATGAAATGAAGCCTTATGCCAGCGTACTTCCAGGGTCCTTCATATCCAAGTGTTAACTCTGCCTCTGCATTCTGTGTTGCTGGATGTACTCTGACCACCTGCTGTAGTTTCCTGTTTGTATAGGCACTTGGGAAATGCAAATGCCTGAAGAGTCACTCTCTAAAAGGCCACAAGGTGGTGGTATATCTTTCTCTGTCGGTCTTCAGTTTGTTTTCCCTCCTCTGCCAAAGGCAGTTGAAGCTCCTAGACACTTCCAAGGAGAAAAACAGGATTTGAGAGAATAGCTATTTCCACCCGATTTGGAAGGGATTGGTGATGGTAGGCAGGGATTCCTGGGTTTGGCTACTGCCAGTTATGCCATTTTTGGGCTAGTGTGTCTCAGCTTGCAAATTAAGGCAGGGGGTTCTTGGTGACAATCATGATCCTCAGTAATGCTTGTGTTGCAGGTGTCATTTGCATTTCCATGCTTATATATTAAAATGGTTCTCACAACACCCACATAGTGGATATAATACAGTCTATGCCCTAGGTCATAGAGTCTTGAGAGGATGAGGCAGGATTGGAATCCAGGAAGTCTTGCCATGGTTTGTACACAATGCTATCCATCTATAAGAAGGGTTGTGGTGTTAAAAATTGCTTTCCTCATAACATTTGGAGTGTTTAGAATTTCGACTTTCTAGTTTTAATACTAAGGGTTAGATTAAGAAACACAGTCCATCCTTGGGATTATAAACCTGAAGAAAGAAAATATACTTATGCGGCTTTTAACTTGAGACATCAGTCTTTGTTCTTTGTAGCAGCACGAGGATAAGACAGGCAATTGACCCTGTGTACCCTGTATGACCCTGAGAATCTTTGTACTCAGTCACTTATGAAGTTACTTTATGCCAGATTTCAGATTGTGGAGTAGGGGTGCTCATCTTGTATAGAGAATTGTTAGATAGGTAATAAACAATTTGGTAATTTCCTCAGACACTCTGATATTTTTATTCATCGTGGGCTTTTGAGAATATTGAATAATACTATATAGCTATATGAATAACACTGTTATATGGATAATATCTATGTTGAATAATAATATATAGCTAGAATACTGTATATACTATACTGAGGAGTTTTTGAAAATTTTGAAGTCTATTATAATTAATTTCTCATTCCATTCATAAAAATTCACTTATATATTCAGGAAACAGTCACAGTTATGCCTAACTTTATATGAGTACTTTAAAGCATCTCCCTAAATTATATAAAGGTTCCAGGACTCTCATTGATTTTTTTGCTATTCCCAGGAATTGTAGAAAACACAGACTTCAAAGATGCATTAAAAACTGTAACTCACCATCATGTAACTAAGAAAAAAGGCAAGGTATCTGACTTTATTAATGCTAGTGATAGAATTCAAGGCTTCAGGCATGCTAGGCAAGTGCTGTACCAGTGAGACATATCCCCATGATCTAACCTCTTTAATCCTTTCTTTACCTATAGAACATACATCGTAGCATATGAGTGAATATATAATTGGGTGTTTGAAATGTTGTTTCTGAACTCCCTATGGATAATAAACTTTGCAGATGCTTAAGGTTCTTATAAAAGTAGGTTAGTATTTATCCAGAACCCATGCCCATCATCTCAAATAAGTTAAATGGTCTCAAAAAGACTTTGAGATTTCCTATGATGTAAATGCTATATAAACAACTGTAGTACCATGTTGTTTTGAGAATTATAACAAGAGAAAAGGTTTATATGCTTGTGTATAAGCAATTTGGGGGGATATTTTAATCTCAGATTGACTGGATTTCCAGATACAGAGCTTGTAGATCTGGAGGACCAACTCTGCACAAAGCACAGTGAGCATTACTCCCTGGGCATAATGAGTGCTTAGAAAAAGACTTCTCAAGCAAGAAGTGTCAGTTATCAGACAGCTAATAAACAAGATTTCATAATTTTCTTAGTTTCTCATATTTATATTTATCATGGGGTTTTAAAATGTTAATACTATATAACTTACTAGGAGTTTCTGAAAACTTTGAAGTGTATTACAGTTTATTTCTCATACCATTCATAAGACTTGTGTTTTATCTATTCAGGAAATTCTCATATTTGTGCTTGATTTTAGATGAGTAATTTAAAGTAGCTCCTTAAACTGTATAAAAGTTCCAGGCTCCTCGGGAATTGTCTTGTCAGTCCCCTGACTTTTCATGGCCTGATTAAATTGTAAGTCCTTTGCTTTATTTTTCAACCCCAAAACATTTGTTACAAACAGAACCGAATGATTTTCCACTGAGAGTAGAAAGTTGACTTTTGGAACTTCCTCATTACCTTTTCAAAAAGTGGGCCATTAAGGCAGTCCTACCTAGAGCTGAATTCTGACAGGCACATGATGGCTCAACTAGGCTAGGAGCTGGTAAGAAGTGAGCAATGCTGTTTGAGCAGAAAACCCACAGTTCCTATAATACTTCTCTTCTGCTTTTTAAAATACTATTTACTTTTTGATCCTTTTTCCATATAACTTTGTCATATCAACCATAGAAAATGCAGAGAAATAAAAATCAGTCTTTGAGGCATGGGTGATCAAAATTGGCTATTATTTGTGTTTTAGAAAAGATTTCATTTTCAATGTTCTTCATTGGGTATGCCATGTGAGTTTCTTTTTGAATTATTAAATTTGAGGAAATATCTCTCAGGTATTTTTCACATATGAGCCAGAATATTCCAGAGCATAGAAGCTATGCAGCATAATTTTTTTATTCTGAAATAATTATAGAACTGAGAGGCCAGGGTATGCATTATGCATGTTTCCTGTGGTCCCATCTTAAATACTTGTACCATATCACAAACAGGAGCTGAAGTGCGTTTATGCGTGTGGTTTGATACTATTTTACAGCATCTAGGTTTTTGCAAGCACCATTGTGTTCAAGGGATAGAATTGTTCCAACATAAAGATATCCTTAGCTCCATTCTTTTTTTTTTATTTGGTTTTTTTGAGACAGGGTTTCTCTGTGTAGCCCTGGCTGTCCTGGAACTCACTCTGTAGACCAGGCTGACCTCGAACTCAGAAATCCGCCTGTCTCTGCCTCCCAAGTGCTGGGATTAAAGGCGTGCGCCACCACTGCCAGGCCTTAGCTCCATTCTTTATGTCACACGCACTTCCTACCATTCCCTGACTCCAGCAACCTCTAATTTGTTCTCTGTCTCCATAATTTTCTCATTTTGATAATTATAGAGCTCACGTCATATAGCATGTGATCTTTTGAGATTGGCTTTTTCTCTCATTTAACATAATACCTTTGAGATCCATGTAGGTCATTATAAATGTCAAAGTTTGTTTCTTTTTATTTCTGAATAATACTCATGACGTGAATGTATCAGTGTCTGTTCAACTGTTCACACCTTGAAGGATTTGTGGTTAGTTTCTAGTTTACAATTATTATAAATAAAACAACTATAAATATTTCTGGGTAAGTTTTTATATCCGTGTGGGCATTCATATATCTAAGATACAGGTTCTGGAGCATGATTGACAGATAAGTTGATAAATGAGAAAGTTTCTAAGAAATTGGCAAACAGTTTTCCCGAGTGGCTGTATTGTACCATTTAAATTGCTACTATTGGCATGTGAACAATAAATTGCAAGTATAAATTGCAAGCATAAATTGCAAGCTGATACAACCACTGTGGAAAGCAGTCTCAGAAAACTGGGCATGACACTCCCGGAGGATACTGCTATACTACTCCTGGGCATATACCCAGAGGCTTCCCCTGCATGCAATAAGGACACATGCTCCACTATGTTCATAGCAGCCTTATTTATAATAGCCAGAAGCTGGAAAGAACCCAGATGTCCCTCAACGGAGGAATGGATTCAGAAGATGTGGTATATTTACACAATGGAATACTACTCTGCAATTAAAAACAATGAACTCACGAAATTCCTAGGCAAATGGTCAGAACTTGCAAATATCATCCTTAGTGAGGTAACCCAATCACAAAAGAACACACATGGTATGCAGTCACTGATAAGGGGATATTAACCCAGAATCTCGGAATACCCTAGACACAATTCGCATATCAATAGATTTCCAAGAAGATGGAAGGAGAGACCCCTGGTCCTGGAAAGACTGGATGTAGGGGAATGCCAGGACAGAGAAGCGAGAGGGGGTTGAATGGGGAAAAGAGGGAGGGAAGGGGGTTTATGGGACTTTCGGGGAGGGAGGAAACGGGAAAGGGGAAATGATTTGGAATGTAAATAAAAAAACTTAGAAAATAAAAAAAAATAAATGAGAAAGTTTCTAAGAAATTGGCAAACAGTTTTCCAGAGTGGCTGTATTGTACCATTTAAATTGCTACTATTGGCATGTGAGGCTCTGGTTTCCTGGTATCCTCATCAGTACTCTCTAGTGGTTCTAATAGGTGTGTGGTGCTATCTCATGGTGGTTCTTAATTTGCATCTCTTTTGTGGCTAATAATATTGCATTTTTTTCACATGTGTATCTCACATCTTTTCTTTTGACTAGGTGTTCAAATCTTTTGTTTGCTTTATAATTGGAGTAATAGTTTTGTTGAATTATGAAATGTTTTTATTCTAGATACTAGTGTTTTGTAAGATAACGTGATTTGTAAGTCTTTTTGCACTTTCTTGTGGCTTGTATTGAAGTCTTGGTAGAGTTTTTCATAGAGCAGAAGTCATATTGTTGAAGAATACTAATCTGTCTTTTTTTTTTTTTGGATCATACCTTTGGTGCCATGTCTAAAAAATTCATCAGCTCTCTTGGAACTTTCTTCTTTGTTATTTCCTTAAACGCTTTTAGTTTCATGCCTTACATTTAAGTCTATGAGCTGTTCTTGGTTAATGTTTGTAGGAGATGGAAGGCTGTGTCTTACTTGTCTGTGGCTATCCAGTTCCACTGTGCTATAATAAAAAGACTTGAATTACTTTTGCTCATTTGTCAGAAGTAAGTTGTCCATATGCCTGGGGATCTCAACATTCTGTTGTGGCTCATTGATTTATGTGTCTGATTTTCAAAAACTAATAGCTGTAGTTGCACAATATGCTTTGGCATCCAGGAGACAGATTGCTTCCACCACTACTTCTTCCTCCTCCTCCTCCTCCTTGTCCTCCTCATCCTCCTCGTCCTTCTCGTCCTCCTCTTCCTCTTCTTTTTTCAAAATTGTAGGTATTCTAGTTTTATTTCTTATAAATTTTAGAGTTTATAAAGTTTTAAAAAAGGTTTATTAAGTTTAAATGTTTCCATAGCTAGACATGCTTATAATTCCAACAATTAGGAGGCTGAGGCAGGAATTCAAGGTTAGCCTAAGAGGTATACAGAGAACCTGACTCAAAAAAATTGAATAAAAGAAAAGTAAATAAAATCTTGCCTTGCTTTTCATAGGAATTGTATTTTGCATATTATCAACTGGGATCATTAGCATCTTCATCATGTTGTGCCCTCCAATCTCTGAGTATAGTATGCTTCCCAATTTCTTTTTGTTGTTTTTAGCATAAAATGCTATGCAAGTTTTATTAGATTTATATCTTCCCACCTTGCTGATTCCTTTTTTAGTTCTTGAAGGTGTTTGGTGTGTGTGTGTGTGTGTGTGTGTGTGTGTGTGTAGTCTTTAGGATTTTCTACATAAATAAACTTTTCTGGATTATTTGCATAACTATGCAAAGTGAAATAGTTTTATTTTGTTCTTTTCAACCAATGTGCCTTTGGCTTTCTTTTCATGCATTATTGCTCTGGTCAACTTTTAGTCTTATGTTTAATAAAAGTACTATTAGTGGACATTATCATCCAGCTCCTAATGTTAAGAGAGACATATTTCCTTTTATTATCAGGTGTCACTGTAGCTTGTAAGCTTTTTGTAGCTATTTATCATCAGATTGAGTAAATTTCCATTTCGTGCTTAGTTAGTTTATTTTTTAAAAGTTACATTTTATTTATCTGAGGTCAGAGCACACATACCATTGTATACTTGTAGAGGCCTGGTGACAGTATTTTGGGGAGTCAGTTCTTTCTTCTACCATGTATATCTTGGGGATGGAATTCCGGTCATCAGGCTTGGCAAGAAATGCCTTCATCCATTGAGCCATCTTGCCGGTCCTCTTGTTTATTTTTAACAAATTTATTTTTGGCATCAGTTGATGTGATCATATGCTTTTTTTTTTATCTCTTTACTCTGGTAGATTGCAGCCATCATCTTTCAAATTCTGAACTGGTCTAGCTTTTCTGAAATAAACCCTACTTGGCTATGGTATATTATTTGAATACTGCTTAACTCTATGAGAAAATGCTTGCTTAATTTTTCTGTGTTCTCAGGGGTATGGTTTATTTTTTTCTTTTTTTTTTATGGAACACTTCATGAATTTTCATGTCATCCTTGCTCAGGGTCCATGTTAATCTTCTATGTATTGTTCCAATTTTAGTGTATGTGCTGCCAAAGCGAGCACAGGGGTATGGTTTATAGTTCTCCTTTTGCACTGTATTTTTTCTGGTTTAGGTACTAGGGCAATGTGGCCCCACAACATAAATTGAGATATGTTCTTTACTTTTCTTTATGTATTTAGTATTAGTTAATTTCTTTTACTTTTTGGTAGAATTCTCCATAGAAACTATCTAGATCATAATGGGAGGGGAGGCTCTTGGTCCCATGGAGGTTTAATGCCCCAGCGCAGGGGAATGCTGGAGCAGTGGGTTGGGAGAGGCTGGGTGGGTGGGGGAGCACCCTCATACAGGCAAAGGGGAGGAGGGATGGCAGATGTGGGATAGGGGTGTTGGTGGAGGGGTAACCAGGAAATGGGATATCATTTGAGATGTAAACAAATGGAATTTCTTGTTTGTTCCAGGCTATTTCGAGTTCTGTAGGCTTCTTGTATATTCATGGGCATCTCTTTCTTTAGGTTAGGGAAGTTTTCTATAATTTTGTTGAAGATATTTACTGACCCTTTAAATTGGGAATCTTCACTCTCTTCTATACCTATTATCCTCAGGTTTTGTCTTTTCACTGTGTCCTGGATTTCCTGGATGTTTTGGGTGAGGAACTTTTTGCTTTTTGTGTTTTCTTTGACTGTTGTGTCAATGTTTTCTATGGTATCTTCTGCACCTGAGATTCTCTCTTCTATCTCTTGTATTCTGTTGGTGATGTTTGCATCTATGACTCCTGAACTCTTTCCCAGGTTTTCTAGCTCCAGGGTTGTCACCCTTTGTGATTTCTTTATTGTTTCTACTTCCATTTTTAGATCCTGGATGGTTTTGTTCATTTCCTTCGCCTGTTTGATTGAGTTTTCCTGTATTTCTTTAAGGGATTTTTGTGTTTCCTCTTTAAGGGCTTCTACCTGTTTACCTGTGGTCTCTTGTATTTCTTTAAGGGAGTTATTTTATGTCCTTCTTAAAGTCCTCTATCATCATCATGAGAAGTGACTTTAGATCTAAATCTTGCTTTTCCAGTGTGATGGTGTATCCAGGACTTGCTATGGTGGAAGAACTGGGTTCTGATGATGCCACATGACCTTGGTTTCTGTAACCTTATGTTCTTACGCTTGCCTCCCACCATCTGGTTATCTCTAGTGCTGCCTGCCCTCGGTATATCTGACTGGAACCTGTCCTTTCTGTGACCCTGGCTATGTCAGAACTCCTCAGAGTCAAGCTATCTCTGTAATCCTGTGATTCTGGGATCCTGTGATCCTGAGATCCTGGGTGTGTCCGAGCTCCTGGGAGTCAAGAGTTCTGGGACCCTGAGTTCCTGGTGTAACAAAGGTCCTGTGATCCTATGATCCTGGGCCTGTAAAAGTGCCTGGGAGTGGATCTTCCTCTGGGTGTTGTGGAACTGGCTGCCGAGTTTGCGCCCAAGGTCTGCTCAGGACACCAGCCCAGATAGGTGTTATTTATTTTTTGACATAGGGTCTGATTAAGTAACCCTAACTGTTCTGGAAGTCACTATGTAGAGCATGCTGACATAGAACTCACAGAGATCTGCCTGCCTCTGTTTCTCTAGTGCTGGGTTCAAAGGCATATGCCACTATGCCTGGCTGGTGGATTTTTTTCATATCAGCATTTTTGTTTTTTTTTAATTATCTGTTTATTCCACTTATTTTACTATTTCTCTGATTTTCATTTTACTGATTTCTGTTCCTGTATTTTATTTCTGTCCTTCTTGTTTTTTCCCCTCAGCTCAACCACACACTCAAGTGAAGCAACATGTATTATTATTGAAAACTATATATGGTGCCCACTCATAATATTTTTTCAGATATGTATTAGTAGTGATTATTTAAGTATAGACATGGACATTTACGTAAATTGCACCAAAAGAAGTGATTTCCAAAATAAGGTAATGAGAGTGGTTGGTTTTTCTTGGCTTGTGGCTTATGATGTTACTTAGTGACCTCAAGTATTTCTGTAACTGAGTTCTTATTTTAAATTGACTCAGAAACCCCCTGAAATTCATTATGATATTTTAAACCCTATGAACTCAGTAGGATCATTTTCAAGTAGGGCCTACTTTCTTACTTGTTCCTTATTTCTTCAACTTCTGACGAGTGTAGGCAGTTGCTCAGGCAGATCTTAGAGTTCTTCTATAAATGACTAGATGTTAGTTGTGATTTCTTTCTTTCCCTTTTTGGGGGTGGGTGGGTGGGGAGACAGTATATCTCTATGAAGCCCCAGCTGTCCTGGAACTCACTGTGTAGACCAAGCTGGCCTCAAACTCATAGAGATCCATCTGTTTCTGCCTCCAGAATGCTGGGATTAAATGTGCCCCCATGACTGGTTAGCTGTGTTTCTTGACCATGGCTAACTTCAAGTCTGTTTAGGAAGAAAAACTATGAGTATAACTACAATTCCAAAGCCAGGTCACTTATGACCGTAAAAGGACTTATTTGTATTTTTAAATTAGTATTTTGATAGTCTAAAATGTAATGGAAAATGCTCAAATATTTTAGTTAATATATAAACTGCTTATTGGTCTTAGTTTCTTGAGTAAGTGCTGTTATTTACAAAGGACATAATTTTGGCAACTTAGAGGGGTTATAGAATTTTCTCAACGGACGAACATTCTATGTATCACAAACACATTGTGGTGGCATGATGGCCGTTCTCTTGGAGCACAGTGGGTAGGGAGACAGTAGAAGGACACACATCTAGGTAGTCAAATGAACACGTAACCTTCATAGCCCACAGGGAAGTAATACAGTCATTCAAGGGCAAGTACAAACACTCTGGTGTTAATTCTATCAGGATGAGAAATTATGACAACATTTTCTTAAAGATAGCATAAGGAATACAGATGAGAAGAAACCTTGGGTCCTTTACATAACAGTGTTTGTGACTTGATATTTTCTTTTTATTAAAAATAGTTTCTTTTTTATTGGATATTTTCTTTATTTATATTTCAAATGTTATCTCCTTTCCTGGTTTCCCCTCTAGAAACCCTCTATCCCGTCCCCACTCTCTATGAAGGTGTCCCCCTACCCCCCCATCCACTACCACCTTCCTGCTCTGGGATTCCTTCCTCTACACTGGGGCATCGAACACCCTCAAGCCCAAGGGGTGCTCATGCCACTGATGTCCAACAAGGCTACATACACACCCAGAGCCATGAGTTCCTCCATGTGTACTCTTTGGTTGGTGGTCCAGTTCCTGGGAGCTTCGGGGTGGGGGGAGTCTAGCCTGTTGACACTGTTGTTCACTCCATGGGGCTGGGCTGCAAACCCATTAGCACCTTCAGTCCCTTCTCCAACTCCTCCAACGGAGACCCTGCACACAGTCCAATGGTTGGCTGCAAGCATTCACCTCTGTATTTGTCAGGTTCTGGCAAAGCCTCTCAGGAGACAGCCATATCAGGCTCATCAGTAAGCTCTTCCCAACATCCACAATCACATCTGATTTGGCAACTGTATAGGATGGATCCCTGGGAGGGGCAGTCTCTGGATGGTCTTTCCTTCAGTCTCGGCTCCACACTTTGTCTCTGTATCTCCTACCATGGGTATTTTGTTCCCCCTTCTAAGAGGACCAAAGTATCCACACTTTGTTCTTCCTTTTTCTTGAGCTTCATGTGGTCTGTGAATTATATCTTGGATAGTCTGAGCTTCTGAGCAAATATCCACTTATCAGTGCATGCATACCATGTGTGTTCTTTTGTGATTGGGTTACCTCACTCACGATGATATTTTCAAGTTCCATCCACTTGCCTGCGAATTTCATGAAGTCATTGTTTTTAATAGCTGAATAATATTCCACTGTGTAAATGTACCACCTTTTCTGTATCCATTCCTCTGTTGAGGGAAATCTGAGTTGTTTCCAGCTTTTGGCTATTATAAGTATGGTTGTTACGAACATAGTGGAGCATGTTTCCTTATTATGTGTTAGAGCATCTTCTGGGTATATGCCCAGGAGAGGTATACCTATGTCCAATTTTCTGAGGAACCTTCAGACTGCTTTCCAGAGGGGTTGTACCAGCTTGCAATCCCATCAGCAACGGAGGAGTGTTCCTCTTTCTCCACATCCTCGCCAACAACTGCTGTCTCCTGTGTTTTTGATCTTAGCCATTCTGACTGGTGTGAGGTGAAATCTCAGGGTTGTTTTGATTTGCATTTCCCTGATGACTAAGGATGTGAGCATTTCTTTAGGTGCTTCTCAACCATTCGAGATTTCACAGTTGAGAATTCTTTGTTTACCTCTGTTCCCCATTGTTTTAATAGGGTTATTTGGTTCTCCGGAGTCTAACTTCTTGAGTTCTTTGTATATATTGAATATTAGCCCTCTATTGGATGTAGGATTGATAAAGATCTTTTCCCAATCTGTTGGTTGCCATTTTGACCTATTGACAATGTCCTTTGCCTTACAGAAGCTTTGCAATTCTATGAGGTCCCACTTGTCAATTCTTATTCTTAGGGCATAAATTATTGGTGTTCTGTTCAGGAACTTCTCCCCTGTGCCCATGTGTTTGAGGCTTTCCCCCACTTTCTCTTCTATTAGATTCCTTATATCTGTTTTTATGTGGAGGTCCTTGATCCACTTGGGCTTGAGCTTTGTACAGGAAAATAAGAATGGATCAATTTGCATTCTTCTACATGCTGACTTCAAGTTGAACCAGCACCATTTGTTGAAAAGGCTATCTTTTTTCAACTGGATGGTTTTAGCTACTTTGTCAAAGATCGAGTGACCATAAGTATGTGGGTTATTTTCTGAGTCTTCAGTCTATTCCATTGATCTACCTGCCTGTCTTTGTACCAATACCATGCGGTTTTTAACACTATTGCTCTGTAGTAGAACTTGAGGTCAGGGATGCTGATTTCTGCAGACTTTCTTGTATTGTTGAGAATGGTTTTTGCTATCCTGAATTTTTTGTTATTTCAAATGAATTTGAGAATTGCTTTCTAACTCTATGAAGAATTGAGTTGGAATTTTCATGAGGATTGCACTGAATCTGCAGATTGTTTTCAGCAAGATGGCCATTTTTACTATATTAATCCTGCCAATCCATGAGCATGGGAGATCTTTCCATCTTCTGAGGTCTTCTTTGATTTCTTTCTTCAGAGACTTGAAGTTCTTTTTGTACAGATCTTTCACTTGTTAGGTTAGAGTCACACCAAGATATTTTATATTGTTTTTGACTATTGTGAAGGTGTTGTTTCCCTAATTTCTTTCTCAGCCTGTTTATCCTTTGAGTATAGGAAGGTTACTGATTTGTTTTAGTTAATTTTATATCCAGCCACTTTGCTGAAACTGTTTCTCAGCTGTAGGAATTCTCTGTTGGAATTTTTGGGTTCACTTAAGTATACCATCATATCATCTGCCAGTAGTGATATTTTGACTTCTTCCTTTCCAATTTGTATCCTTTTGACCTCCGTATGTTGTCTAATTGCTCTACTTAGAATAACTATATATATATATAGAGAGAGAGGGTAGCCTTGTTTAGTCCCTGATTTTAGTGGGATTGCTTCAAGTTTCTCTCCATTTAGTTTGATGTTGGCTACTAGTTTGCTGTATATTGCTTTAACTATGTTTAGGTATGGGTCTTGAATTCTGATCTTTCCAAGACTTATCATGAAGGGTGTTGGATTTTGTCAAATGCTTTCTTAGCATCTAATGAAATGATCATGTGGTTTTTTCTTTGAGTTTGTTTATGTAGTGTATTACTTGGATGGATTTCCATAAATTGAACCATCCCTGCATCCCTGGGAAGAAGCCTACTTGATCTTGGTGAATGATCATTATGACGTGTTCTTGGATTTGGTTTGTGAGAATTTTATTGAGTATTTTTGCATCGATATTCATAAGGAAAATTGATCTGAAGTTCTCTTTCTTTGTTGTGTCTGTGTGTGGTTTTGGTATCAGCATTACTGTGGCTTCATGGAACGAATTGGGTAGTGTTTCTTCTGTTTCTATTTTGTGGAATAGTTTGAAGAATAATGATATTAGGTCTTCTTTGATGGTCTGATAGAATTCTGCACTAAACCCATGTGGGTTTATTTGGTTGTGAGACTTTCAATGTCTGCATCTATTTCTTTAGAGTTTGTGGGATTGTTTAGATGGTTCATCTGATCCTGATTTAACATTGGTATTTGGTATCTGTCCAGAAAATGTCCATTTCATCCGGATTTTCCAGTTTTGTTGAGTATAGGCTTTTTAAGTAGGACCTAATGTTATTTTGAATTTCCTCAGTTTCTGTTGTTATTTCTCCCTTTTCATTTCTGATTTTGTTAATTTGGATACTGCCTCTGTACCCTCTGGTTAGTCTGGCTAAAGGTTTATCTATCTTGTTGATTTTTTCAAAGAGCCAGCTCCTAGTTTTGTTGATTCTTTAATAGTTCTTTTTGATCCTACTTGATTGATTTCAGCCCTGTGTTTGATTATTTCCTGCCATCAACTCCTCTTGGGTGTATTTGCTTGCTTTTGTTCTAGAACTTTCAGATGTGCTGTTAAGCTGCTAGTGTATGCCCTCTCCAGTTTCTTTTTGGAGGCACTCAGAGCTATGAGTTTTCCTCTTAGCACTGTTTTCATTGTGTCTTGTAAGTTTCGGTATGTTATGTGTTCATTTTCATTAAATTCCAAAGTGTCTTCAGTTTCTTTCTTGACCAAGTTATCATTGAGTAGAGTGTTGTTCAGCTTTCATGTGTATATGGGCTTTCTGTTGTTTTTGTTGTTATTGAAGACCAGATTTACTCTGTGGTGATCTGATAGGATGCACTGAATTATTTCAATTTTCTTTCTTTTTTTTTTAAATTTTTTTTTTAAATTTTTAATTTACATTCCAAATCATTTCCCCTTTCCCGTTTCCTCCCTCTCCGAAAGTCCCATAAGCCCCCTTCCCTCCCTCTTTTCTCCATTCAACCCCCTCTCGTTTCTCTGTCCTGGCATTCCCCTACATCCAGTCTTTCCAGGACCAGGGGTCTCTCCTTCCATCTTCTTAGAAATCTATTGATATGCGAATTGTGTCTAGGGTATTCCGAGATTCTGGGTTAATATCCCCTTATCAGTGACTGCATACCATGTGTGTTCTTTTGTGATTGGGTTACCTCACTAAGGATGATATTTTCAAGTTCTGACCATTTGCCTAGGAATTTCGTGAATTCATAGTTTTTAGTTGCAGAGTAGTATTCCATTGTGTAAATATACCACATCTTCTGAATCCATTCTTCCGTTGAGGAACATCTGGGTTCTTTCCAGCTTCTGGCTATTATAAATAAGGCTGCTATGAACATAGTGGAGCATGTGTCCTTATTGCATGCAGGTAAAGCCTCTGGGTATATGCCCAGGAGTGGTATAGCCGGATCCTCCGGGAGTGTCATGGCCAGTTTTCTGAGGAACCGCCAGACTGCTTTCCAGAGTGGTTGTACCAGCTTGCAATTCCACCAGCAGTGGAGGAGTGTTCCTCTTTCTCCACATCCTCGCCAACAACTGCTGTCTCCTGTGTTCTTGATCTTAGCCATCCTGACTGGTGTGAGATGGAATCTCAGGGTTGTTTTGATTTGCATTTCCCTAATGACTAAGGATGATGAACATCTCTTTAGGTGCTTCTCAGCCATTAGATAGTCTTCAGGTGAGAACTCTTTGTTTAGCTCTGTACCCCATTTTTTAATAGGGTTACTTGCCTCTCTGGAGTTTAACTTCTTGAGTTCTTTGTATATCTTGGATATTAGCCCTCTGTCGGATGTAAGGTTGGTAAAGATCATTTCCCAGTTAGTTGGTTGCCGCTTTGTCTTTTTGACAGTGTCTTTTGCCTTGCAAAAACTTTGTAATTTAATGAGGTCCCATTTGTCTATTCTTGATCTTAGAGCATAAGCTATTGGAGTTCTGTTCAGGAAATTCTCCCCTGTTCCCATATGTTCAAGGTTCTTCCCTAGTTTCCCTTCTATTAGTTTCAGTGTGTCTGGTTTTATGTGGAGATCCTTGATCCACTTAGAATTGAGCTTAGTGCAAGGAGATAAGAATGGGTCAATTTGCATTTTTCTGCATGTTGACCTCCAGTTGAGCAAGCACCATTTGTTGAAAAGGCTATCTTTTTTCCACTGGATGGTTTTAGCTCCTTTGTCAAAGATCAAGTGACCATAGGAGTGTGGATTCATTTCTGGATCTTCAATTCTGTTCCATTGATCTACATGCCTGTCACTGTACCAATACCATGCAGTTTTTAACACTATTGCTCTGTAGTAGAGCTTGAGGTCCGGGATACTGATTCCCCCAGAGGTTCTTTTACTCTTGAGAATAGTTTTAGCTATTCTGGGTTTTCTGTTATTCCAGATGAATTTTTGAATTGCTCTTTCTAACTCTATGAAGAATTGAGTTGGGATTTTGATGGGGATTGCATTGAATCTGTATATTACTTTTGGTAAGATGCTCATTTTTACTATATTAATCCTGCCAATCCATGAGCATGGCAGATTTTTCCATCTTCTGAGGTCTTCTTCAATTTCTTTCTTCAGAGACTTAAAGTTCTTGTCATACAGATCTTTCACTTGTTTGGTTAGAGTCACGCCAAGATACTTTATATGGTTTGTGTGGCATATCTGTTTTGTGATCAATTTTGGAGAAGGTACCATGAGTTGCTGAGGAGAAGGTTTATTCTTTTGATTTAGGATGAAATGTTCTATAGATATTTGTTAAATCAATTTGGTTCATAATTTCTTTTAGTTTCACTGTGTCTCTGTTTAGTTTCTGTTTCCATGGTCTGTCATTAGTGATAGTGGGGTGTTGAAGTCTCCCATTATTATTGTCTGAGGTTCAATGTGTGCTTTGAGCTTTAGTAAAGTTTCTTTTATGAATGTGGGTACCTTTGCATTTGGAGCATAGATGTTCCGAATTGATAGTCCTTCTTGGTAGATTTTTCCTTTGATGAGTATGAAGTGTCCTTCCTTTTTTTGGATAAATTTTGGTTGAAAGTCAATTGTATTCGATATTAGCATGGTTACTCCAGCTTCTTTCTTGGGAACATTTGCTTGGAGAATTGTTTTCCAGCCCTTTAGTCTGAGATATTATCTGTTTTTGTCACTGAGGTGCATTTCCTTTTTGCAGCAAAATGCTGGTCCTGTTTACATATCCAGTCTATTATTTTATGTATTTTTATTGGGGATATGAATTCATTGATGTTAAGAGATTTTGAGGAATAGTGATTCTTGCTTCCTGTTATTTTTTGTTGTTGCTGTTGTTGTTAGAGGTGGAATTACGTTTGTGTGGTTATCTTCTTTTGGGTTTGTTGAAAGAAGATTACTTTCTTCCTTTTTCTAGGGTATAGTTTCCCTCCTCATGTTGGAGTTTTCTATGTATTATCTTTTGTAGGACTGGATTTGTGGAAAGATATTGTGTAAATTTGGTTTTTTTCATGGAATATCTTGTTTTATCCATCTATGGTAATTGAGAGTTTTGCTGGGTATAGTAGCCTGGGCTGGCATTTGTGTTCTCTTAGGGTCTGTATGAGATCTGCCCAGGAACTTCTGGCTTTCATAGTCTCTGGTGAGAAGTCTGGTGTAATTCTGATAGGTCTGTCTTTATATGTTACTAGACCTTTTTCCCTTACTGCTTTTAATATTCTTTTTTTAGTGCATCTGGTGTTTGACTATTATTGTGACACAAGAAATTTCTGTTCTGGTCTAATCTATTTGGAGTTCTCTAGGCTTCTTGTATGTTTATAAGCATCTCTTTTGTTATGTTAGGGAAGTTTTCTTCTATAATTTTGTTGAAGATAATTACTTGCCCTTCACTTTCTTCTATACCTATTCTTTTTAGGTTTGTTCTTCTCATTGTTTCCTGGATGTTTTGGGTTAGGAACTTTTTGCATTTTCTACCTTCTTTGTCTTTTGTGTCATTGTTTCCTATGCACCTGAGATTGTTTTCTTCTGCACCTGAGATTCTCTCTTCTATCGCTTGTGTTTTGTTGGTGATGCTTGCGTCTATTATTCCTGATCTCTTTCTCTGGTTTTCTATCTCCTGGGTTGTCTCCATTTGTGATTTCTTTATTGTTTCTAGTTCCATTTTTAGATGCTGGATCATTTTGTTCAATTCTTTCGCCTTTTCGGTTATGTTTTCCTGTAATTCTTTAAGGGATTTTTGTGTTTCCTCTTTAAGGATTTCTACCTGTTTGCCTGTGTTCTCCTTTATTTCTTTAAGGGAGTTATTCATGTCCTTCTTAAAGTCCTCTATCATCATCATGAGATGTGATTTTAAATCATAGTCTTGCTTTTATGGTGTTTTGGGGGTATTCAGGGCTTGCTGCAGTGGGAGAAATGTGTTCTGATGATACCAAATAGCCTTGGTTTCTGTTGCTTATGTTCTTGCACTAGCCTTTCTCCATTTGGTTATCTCTGGTGTTAGCTGGTCTCACTGTCTCTGACTGTTGCTTGTTTTTCTTGAAAGTCCTATGTCAGAACTCCTGGAAGACCAGTTCTCTCTGGGATGAATTTGGGTATGGAGAGCTGTGGCACAAGGTCATCTCTGGGGTGCAGACAGAAACCGGAAGTATCCTGTCCTAGGCTGCTCCTCGGTTCTTGTGTCCTGAGGGCTCCAAGTGGGTTCTTTGGTGCGGAAATGGTGGTTTTACCTGTGCTCACAGGTGTGTCCACACTCCTGGAATTCTGTCTCTCTCCTGTTGGTATTTAGGTATGTAGCGCTGTGGCACAGGATTAGCTTCAGACTCAGAAGGAAACTCGAAGGATCCTGTCCCAGGCTGCTTCTCAGTTCCTGTGTCTTAAGAGTTCCAGGCTGGTCCCTCTGTGTAGAAGTGGTGGTCTTACTTGTGCTCACAGGCATGTCTGCACTTCTGGGAGATCAGATCCCACCTGGTGGAACTTGATATTTTCTAAGATGCAACATTATACTCAGAATTGGTATCTTAGGAGGAAGAACTTGGGTACCTGAGTCTGTAGATCTATGTTGCAGTGGTGCCTCTACCATTCCTACCTTTATGACTGTGTGCAAATCATTTTACCTCCAACTCTCAGTTTTCTTCCCAATTAAATAGTGACAATCATAGCATGGTGATAAAACATGATTAGAATGAAATATGATGAATTCTTGTACTAGGAGTTATGGGGTGCAACTTTGTGGCAGAATGCTTGCCTAGTATATGCGAAACTCTGGTTTCTATCCCCTATGGCACTACTACCTCCAGAAACCCCCAAAGCATTCTCTCATTAAATATTTGTCTGATATATGGACTCATTAAGTTTTAGCTGCCATATTATCTGTTATTAATACTATTATTATAATCACTCAAGCAACAACAAATCTTACATTCAAGAAATCCTTGTTTGTTTTTCGATTGTTTTCTATAGTAGTTTATGGTTTAAGGCATATTCTCATTCTGACCATGTAATTAATTGAAAGTATCACTTTATGATGCATCATGGTCTCTTGCATTTCTCAAGGTATACAATATAATGAGAATTTGAGCATTGCCTATCACAGTGTTTCTCGGTTTTTCAAACTAACTGTAGGGGGTGGTTGTGATGCCTTGATTGGGAATCTGCATGTGAACACTGAAGGTCCTGTTCTACAGTTGGTTCTCGATCAATCAATAAAGATGCTAGTGGCCAATGAGCTGGGTGGAATAGATGGGACTTCCAATTTTCCCATAGGCAGGCTAGAAGACAAAGGAGAGGAGAAGAATTTGCCTTGCTTCAGAGGGAGAAAAAGCCACCAGCTATGTGAGATTTAGGGTGGAGTGGTCATTGGCTGCTTCCCTGACTGGGCCTGTGGTAGCAGGTGGGAGGTTAAAAACAAAACTAAGCTGTGGGCAGATTTAGGGTGTTGAGCTGGGACTAAAGGTAACTGAGCAACTAAAGTTGAGGGCAGATTTGGGGTGTTGAGCTGGGAGTGCAAAGAAGGATGTGATAGTCCAAGAAGGCTTAGAAGAGCCTGGCCATTGAGCTAATGTGTGTGTGTGTGTGTGTGTGTGTGTGTGTGTGTGTGTGTGTTTCACCCGCAGATCTGAGGGAACCTTGGTGGGGTTGGTAGCACAGTCCATCTGGGGTTTAAAGCAAAAGCTACATGGTACAACTAACTGGAGTGAAATTTTAGTACCAGATCTGCTGTGTCTTTATGTTTTGTAATGTTTTGGATGCTTCAAACTTTTCCAATGTGCATTTTAGGTGTTGTTTATTATGTGTGTTCCACAAGAACCAGTTTTCACACCCACAGGGGTGATATTACCCTATTGAGAGTACATCATTTAGTGCAGTGTTTTCAACTAAGGGCAATTTTTCTACCTGGGAAACATTTGTGACCATCTGGAAATGTTTTAAGCAAAACAAAAACAAAAACAAAAACAAACAAACAAAAAACTGTCTTTTTAAAAATTTTTTTAACCAAAAAGGTCTATCTCCTAGCCAGATGGGCTAGTTACTGTTGGCATTCTGTAAGTAGAAGGCAGGGATGTTACTAAACATTCTACACCGCACAGGAGAATGGTTCCCCAACAGAGGATAATTGTGGATTCAAATGTTCATAGTGTTGAATTTGAAATGCCATGTTGTAGCATGATGGTGAAGTTCAATGTTGTCTGAATAATCTAGAAATCATTAAGGAAAGTGAAAGGACACATCAAGCCAGAGACCTCAAAGAAAAGAGAAGAGCCAGAGTTGGGTTCCTGGCCTTCAGGTTGAAGCTGTGAACAATGTTGTTTGCTTTTCTAGAAAAAAAATGGCCATTTTTGTCTTCTCAGTATTGTTGATTTTCAGTAATATATTGGGTTTTGTTCTTTCCTTTAACCAGATATAAAATAGTTACATATTCTAAATATATGTTCATTGTTTAGTAATAATTTTCTGTTTTTTATGGACATATCTTGCTTTATGAAACAGATGAGCTCCAGAAATACTTGTAGCTTAAATTATATACTGTACACTTATTCATCAGATTTTATTGTATTATGTTTTGAGAGGCTTAACATTATTATCAATTGTTCCTCATGACCTAGCTTCTAACATTGTTGCTTTAAATTTAGCAACCTCTCTGCCTCTTGGGTTTTAGAGACTAGGGATAACCAAAGATAGTTTTGCAGCTGCATGGTTGCCACTTACCTAGTGTTTTCAGAACTTTGGGTTCTATCCTCAGTACTGGAACAAAAAAGGGACTATGACTTTCTGGTGAAGGTGAAATAGCCCTTCTTCTTGGCATGGTCCAGGTGAGATGCCATAGATCTTGGTAGCTGTGTTGTCCCATCACATTCACATTTCCTTCTTCTGCTGCCCAGAGTTGGTGTGGAGGAGCTCTCTGAAGAGGACCAGAATGAGCACCGATGGCTGTACTTCAGGTGACACAGGGACTACTCAGAAAATAATCCACTGAGCTTTGCTTTTCTCTTCTGTCTAACTTGAATGATTTCTCTTTATGCTGTTTGCTTTTTCCTTCCAGAATGCACCAATATTTACCCCATGGGCAACAGGAAAATCATTTTTTAATAATGTTTTCTGTCCTTTCATGTTGATTTGTATGTCAATGAAATTATGTGCTTTCTTCCCACATTTTGAATCATGTGTTTTCAACCCCAAAGCCTGAATTAATGTCTTCTTTTTTTTTTTTACAACTGAATGAGCTTTGTGTTAAGACAGCTCACTTCAGAGCCACCTATACTTTTCCTAGAAAACTCTGCTTCTGATCTAGTAAGTAAGGCTTTGACCTAATGCAGAGAACTAGAATTTAATATTTCAGCCTTGACTAGAGCATAGCTATGTGGTCTTAATTAAAGGCTAGTGTTGTGATACATATATGTATGTATGTATGTATGTACGTATGTACGTATGTACGTACGTATGTATGTATGTATGTATGTATGTATGTATGTATGTATGTACCCTTCCTCCCAGTACCCCCTAATCCAGATCCTTCCCCCTTCCCTTTTCCTTTGAGAAGGGGGTGCCCCGCTGGGTGTCACCCCCCACCCCCCTACCCCACTCATCAAGTCACTGCAGGACTAGGCTCATCCTCTCCCTCTCAGGCAAGACAGGTTGTCCAGTTAGGGAAACTGGATCCATAGGCAGGCAACAGAGTCAGGGACAGCTTCCAGTCCATCTATTAAGGGATCTGCATGAAAATCAAGCTGAACATTTGCCACATATGTGCAGGAAGGCTTAGGTCCAGCTCTTTGGTAGGTGGGCCAGTCTCTGGGAACTCCCAAGGATTCAGGTTAATTGACTCTGTTGGTCTTCCTGTAGTGTCCTGTCCCACTCAGGTCCGTTAATCCTTTCCCCAACTCTTCCACAAGACTCCCCAAGCTGCATGTAATGTTTGGCTGTGGGTTTCTACATCTGTTTCCATTGGATTTTGGGTGAGCCTCTCAGAGAACAGTTATGCTAGGTGCCTGTCTCTACTGGCTGTGCCTCAGCGTTACATATTTTTAAATATTTGTGTATCTATACTTTGTCACAATGGTTTAGATGACATGAACATTTTTTAAATAAACAAAAGGATGAAGTTTTCACTAACACAGTTTGTTTCTTGGCCTGCATCCAACTGTGAATGATACCATTGAGTTTAAAGGTGGTGATATAGGAGCAAAATAAAAACCTCCAGTGTTCGTTCTTGCCTGTCTGGATCTCCAGGTGATATGCTTTCTTCCTGGTCTGATCTGTAGATCTATTCATTTCAAAATCAGCTTGAACTCAGAACTTGTGAAAATATTTTGCTCACTAAAGACAGGGTGAAGGAAACAATATCTATAAGTGGGGTGTGGGTCTTAGAATATAGCCCAGATATATTCTGTAATGGCATGCATAAAATTCATAGAAGTGTTGAAATATCTCATTGGATTCATGCTTATTACTGTTACAATATGCATGTGTGGATGCGTGTACACATGTGTGCACACACTAACACACCCATACACATTTACTAGTAGAGTTGCAGAGGAACTCTTTCTACTGAATTATCTTGCCTTCAAGGAAAAAGTCTTTTTAGGCCAGTATTACTTGGGACACAGGAGAATTCAGATTATCATCTGATGCTCAAAATTTATATGAAGATTCATGTCTCATATTCTTCAAATTAACCAGAACTTTGATTATTCATATGTTTTAAAATTACTGGTTTCTAGAAATATGTATCAGTGGTAAAATGCATGCTTAATATGCCTGAAGCCCTGGATTTAATCTCCAGAACTTCCTGAAAAAGTATTGGTTAAAATAGAATTTTTCTGAGATTTCATGGCATTTTATTTATTAACCACAGTAGGCAAGTTATTGTTCTAGATTGAAAATTGTTAACATTCGGGTATTTATTTATTACAAAGAAAAATACATCCATTTGACTTCTTCCTGTTCTCGTTTGGCACAGAATTGCCACATTTGTCTCAGTCTCAATGGACCTAAGGATAATTCAGTTCATTCTGCAGGAAAAGCCTACTGTGTCTGTTGCAATGTGCTCCTCCTAGATCGATCTGAATGCTGAAATGTGATATAATAAGACTTCAGGTTTCTGTAACATCCCAGATGGAACAAGTCAGGAGATGAATACATTTTAAACAGTTGCCAAACCCAGCAATTTGAAAAAGCTATGTCTTATGAGGCTCCAAATCTATAGTCAAAAGCCTGTGTCTGGTCTTTCTTGCTGTTTAGCACCATTCCAAGTGTTCTGGCCCATTGCTTTACTCTTATTCACAGAGACCAGTTTGGTTATGGGCTGTGCCCCAAGGGTGGAGCTATGTCTTATGAGGCTCCAAATCTATAGTCAAAAGCCTGTGTCTGGTCTTTCTTGCTGTTTAGCACCATTCCAAGTGTTCTGGCCCATTGCTTTACTCTTATTCACAGAGACCAGTTTGGTTATGGGCTGTGCCCCAAGGGTGGAGGCCTTTATAGGAATCCCAGCATACTGTGTGTCATTCTTGAGGATTGGTCCAAGGCCTTTCCAAATGCCAGAAAAGTAATTATTAAATCACTCTAAAATAAACAGCCTCAACTGGGGAAAATACAAAATAACCCTTGTGTCATGGACCCTGTCTGTCTTCTAGGAGTCATCTATAAAGCCATGGTAAAATGAAAAGCAGGTATTTATTTCCCTTCTTGACTTCTACTGCCTTAGTAACTTATATTAGTAGTTGGCACCTCCGTAAGACCCCATGAGTCAGACTGGGAGGAGCCAGGCAGTTACTCCCTTAGGCACTATACAGTCAGGCTCTATGCATCTCAGACATGTGGTAGATAGTGAGAGGCTCCAGTGAAGATTGGACCTTCCACACAGAAGATTGATATAGATAAGGAAATCAGATATTGAGTAGGACTGTCTCTAGAGCTTCAAGTCACCACAGAGTGGCACAGCTGGATCTAAATATAGCTGCATTGCTTAGCACTTCATTAACTGTGTCTGAGTCAACTCAAGACTTTCTCTGTGCCCATTACTTTTAGGAGAAAACAATTTCAGCAAAATTATTTCTGAAATTATCTAGAGGAAAATATTTGTCCATTGCCTGTGCTTAACAATTCTAGTACCCCATGTTATGAATCTTTACAATTTGTGCTTTTCAGAACCCTGAAATAAGATGAGTTTATAAATTATTGGTACTAATCAATTAATTACAGATAGGAAAATAGGCTGTGTTTTTGAAACATCTTTACCAAATGTATAATTAAATATCCTTAACTGTGATTTAAATTTTTCTCCCAAAAGGAAAAACTGGAGCTGTGACTACCCTGGTACTAACTTGCACTTAGCAGTTCACTAGAATTTGCCACTTTTTTATTCCAGTAAGAGTCAGGTGTTCTGAGTCCACTCCTAAATGCTTCTGGAGTTCAATCTCCTGTGTAATTGCATCTAAGAAACGTAATATAAATTTTACACACGCAGGATCCAACAAATTTTTATGCTTGTAGACATGTCTGTTTACTCTTTTGCCACAATTCACCCCCTTTCATGGTCTCTTATAACAATGTTTTTTAAGTATTTGGGATAGTTATTTAACAAAATGTCTAATCATTGAGATTTTTCTGAGGTTTCATTATGACCAGAGGCAAACAATCATTTTGTCAAAAATGCTGTAAAGTATTATTGTATGTTTCTTGTTGCATCCTTTTAGGTGGTACATGTTGTTAAGCTGTCCATTTATTAGTAACATTCCATTTAGTCACTTAGTTATCTCCAGGTCCTTCTAGTATCAAAGTGGTATCAGTAGAGTGATCTTTGGCCACCATATAAATGACAATACGAATTGCCGATGAGACAGCAATGAAATCATTCAGTACTGATTGCACTGAAGACAGAACATAAAGAGTGTATAATTCTCTCACTTTCATTTTTCCAACACAATGAGTGGTCTCCATAAAGAACCATAGAGGGTTTGGGAAGTTATTTTACATACTGAGAAAGGAAGCAGTCTCTTCAGTGTCTAGGTATTCAGTTCAAGAGAGTTTTTATCGCGTATATTTGAAGTTGTGTTCCTACAGAACCCTAACAGTTCTAGCATGGACAAAATAAAGTTATCAAAAAGAACCAAAAAGTGTTGACATTATGAAAACCTGGCTGAAATCAGCGTTGATTTAAACATCTATACTTTCATTGTTCATATATTGTTATTTAAAGTTTTAATTAGCTAAGAACTAAGGTGTAAAATGCAATTTCTCACTCATAATAACTACATCCCAAGTGCTCAGAGGCCAAATGTGGCCAGCAGGTGCTATAACTGAACACTGTAGGTAAAGAACACTGCAGAAACTTCTATCATAGAGTATAGACCTAGGCTCTCAGGTTTCCCCATAACAACTTGTGAACATCTTGAGCTTGTGGTCAAGTTAAGATGGTTCTAATTTCTGGAGTTCACCATAAAATGTTTCAAATGTAGTATTTTAGACTCTGTTTGGAATTCTGGCCCAGCCACATGGACCTAATGCGAATGATAAGTCCCTTTGGTATTTCTGTGATTTGAGTTTAAAGTAAATCAATTTTAGCTATTATCAGTAGTTCTTTTAAAACTGAATCAATTTAAAGTTTTGCTAGAACTCAGGTGGCAGAGGCAGGAGGATCACCACAAGTTCAGATTTACACAGTAAATTCCATGCCAGTCAAGGCTTCATAGGCTACTCTGTGTCCACAAACCACAAATTATTTTGTCAAATATGTTTTCTTCTTGTAGAAAAGATTCCAGGACTAGAGCTGATTTTCCTTTGGCATCTCATTACATTTAATTTTATTTTCCTCATGATGGGATAGTGGGCCTCCTATTTCATCTGGGCTGATATAAAGTTAGTTTGCTTTACATGCACTGATACAGAAGTCATCTAAGCAACAAACTTCTTTGACAATCCTCATTGCAGAGAGGAGGGATTGTTAGTGGCAGATCTGAAATGTCATCTTGGTTACCCCATGCAATTTAGCAGCCTTTCTGTGGCTTAGTTGAGGGCAACATGCTGCCTTCCCATTCTGAGAGCTACTGCTCCTCTGTGTCTGCACCCAGCTGCTCACTTTCAGTAGATTTGTCTGGCACAGAGTAGTTTTGTGCTACTTCATAAAGTCTAATAGTAAACTCCTGTCTATTGGCCTTATAGATGCCACCATGGATACCTTATAAAGCACCATGTAGAGGATGTTTTAGTATGGATTGTATATTAAAGAGTTCTAAACATGGCTGAGAGTTGAAGAACAGTTAGGAGTTCTAAATGCAATTTTGCCTCCAGCTATTTTCATACATTAAATTCTTTGTGGCCCTAAGGTGACTTTTTGGGAGGCCTTTCAGCTCCTTTTGTTCCATGAAGTCTCTTTTCTTTAGAAAGATCCCAGGTGTTACTGGTGATAGGAGAAGAAGAAGAAAAATAAGTGTGCATTTGCTGCTTTGTATGTCCAGTATAGTTTCTGCTTGCTGGTCTAAGACATCCTTGTACTAGACTGCAAAGCTTCTCTCTTTGAGCTTATAATGGCTTGAGCTGCTGAAAAGCTTGATGCTCTGCTACGTTTTATGATGCTGTTCATATATTGAGATATTGGGAGATTGAAAGGAGAACAGGATTTTCCTGGTGCCTATTTACTTGACCACTGTTCCATGTTATCTATGTTATTTGTGTCACAATTTTCTATCTCAGAATGGGGAAGATATGGATATAAACAATAAACATGCATTCAGCCATAGGTAGCATATGGCAACTGTCGTAGTACATCTCAGGAAATTATTGTAAGTGAATTTTTGTCATTTAGTCATATATATATATATATATATATATATATATATACATATATATGGCTATATATAAGTTCTCTGTTCATTTTTGATAGGGAGGGTGTGGGAATATGAGAACTAAAAGTATACCAAGACTCCAGTTAATGATACTGCAGGCAAGGCTTTAGTTAGGATCACTGTGAGTAAGGCAGAGTCTACAATGGTGGGATTTTGCAGTGGGAAGGAGTTATAGGGAATTATGGATGAAACTTGCCAAGAGGAAATATCAGAGGATAGGAGGTATTCTTCCTAAAGGTGGGACATGGAAATCAGATATCACTTGGGAGATGGCGTGGGGTCAGATATCAAAGGTGGGAGTTCTGGCTAAACCAGTTTAAGAAGATTCTTGATAAAACTTGGTGAAGAAGCTCAAAAGTTAGGTTGTAGTTGGGAAGATGATTCAAGTTTGGTAAAGGAGAAACTTCATCGTTATGTGTACTAATGAAGTCAGGAGAAGGGAGACTGGGAGATTGGCTATCAGTGAAGTGTTTGCTGTGTAAGAATGAGGACCTGAGTTTAATCTTCAGAACCTATGTCAAAAGTTGGATATGATGGTGCATGCTTATAATCTCGGCGCTGGGGAGATGGGCAGCTCTCCTGGGCTTGCTGGCCAGCCAGAATAACCTGATTGGTAATTTCCAGGCCAAATGAAAGTGTCAATCTTGAAGAACAAGGTGGATGTCTTCTGAAGACCTGTTTGCCCTCTGACCTACGCTCGTGTGCATACACACACACACACACACACACACACACACACAGAGAGAGAGAGAGAGAGAGAGAGAGAGAGAGAGAGAGAGAGAGAGAGAGAGAGAGAGAGAGAGAGAAGTCAGAAGAAATGTATTGGTGCCACTGCTTCATTTGCATCATGGACTAAGATGTGGGATGGAGAAGCAGGAAGACACCAGTCAAGAGGCTACTGTAAATGGTTATGGTAGATTCTTTTGGTGGCCATGCAAGTGTTTACTACAGATCCTTTCCATGCTTTGTACACCTACCTAATTTCACAACAAAATATTGTGGACATCAAAGCAGTTCAGGGCAGAAGTGAGGAAGCAGCCAAGCAGAAGGGACCCATGGTTTAGTAGCGGGGACTGCTTGGTATAGGAAGGCAGATGGAAAGCATATTTCCCAGATACCTCACGGATAGCATGAATACTTTTAACACTAGACTCTGTAATCTGCTGTGATGTGGATCTGACTTCTGCATGATGGGCTTTCTCTCCTTGAAGCTAACCACTCCTTCTGCTTTGGGAAGATATTTGCTGTCATGGACCAAGCTAATGCTTTCTGTTTTTTCTCCTTGTCTTCTTCCCTGGTGACATTTAGAGTTGGTGTTGACCCAGATCAAGACCCGCCACCTAACAATGATAGCTTTCAAGTCTTGCAAGGGGTAAGTCACAAAGTGCTGCTCTCTGGGAAAGGAACTTGAAAATTGATTTGAAAATTGCTAAAATTGATCACTTTCTCTAAGTCTTGTATCTGGCTTCCCAAATCATTGCCATCTCAACAACAACCTTTTGGGTTGCTTCTGTAAACTGTGGTTTATAGATTAGAAGCTGAAAAATGAGTCTTAAGTGAGTCACCTAAGGTGAAATAATAAGGAAGTAATGGTTTTTGTAAGTAAACAAGCTACCAGGGTGAGGAGAGATTCTAGTCAAAACATCTGCATTCTCAATGGTTCACATTACCTCTCCCTCTGCACTCAAGAACCTGCAAAAAAAAAAAAAAACTTGAATGAGTTGGCTTGATTGGTTTCATGCAGAATTGCTTATTGCATTTATCTTAAGACCTGCAGGTTGCAACGTTAACTGCAACAAACGGTACAAGTCAACTTTTGCCGGCAGTATGGTCCCAGGGGCCCCCATCAAGTCTTGGGACCTCTACTCAGGTGCATCCAGGTGCTTGACATCTATCATAGGAAAGAACTTGAGGCTGACTCAAAGCAAAGTTAGCGCAGGTTTGTTGATTGAGTGGAAGACAGAATGCACTAGAAGGGAGTCAAGTGTGAGTGGTAGAAGAGACATACACCCAAGTGTCTCAGCAATAGCTACATGTGTGATTTGTGTGTGTGTGTTGGGGGTGTTTAGCTGCTTCATCTGCAATACAGATTAGCTACTGTGGACAGTATATACCGGGATACTAGTTTTCTCCAGAATTCTGTCCTTGAACTAGAAACTTCTTTGTAAATCTTACTGGCTTGAAGCTGGAGAAAGGAGTGTGAGTAGAGAAAAAAATAGTCATGAAGGAATCTTTATACATACAGGCCACGAAGGGATTAGACATAAGGCAACAGGCATTATCTAGCTTTGACAATCAGATGTGTGCTCTTTCTCAGGTGGCCTGGACAATTGCGTGGAAATTGCTGGGTGTCATCAAGTGAGAGGTGGAAAGCAGACCTGGAGAATTAAAGGGTCTCTTTTCCCTCTTACATCCCCTCTGCTCATTATTTAGCTTCTTGCCACAATAACACCTACAGTTAGGCTTAGTGATGAACTTGCTGTCATTTAACCATGGAAATTTGGAGAAGCAGTTTTCTTAAGTGTTTTTTTCTGGTGTTTCATACTTTCAGTGAGGTTAAAGCAGCCTTTTCTCCAGGTAGGATAAGTGACTTGACACCCCAGACAGGTAGGTCAGTTCTGGGTTGCTGGAAGCTCTAAGATGACCATGATGTGGATGGCAGTGATTTCTGCCATCTGGTTTGCTTGTCTGCTTGCCTGTAACTGAGTGTGTGTCACAGCTTCCCTTGACCTCTTCCCAAGTTTCACATGAAGTTATGGAGATGTTTTCAGAGTCAGTTCTGCTGGCCCTTTGAAAGTATTCAAGATTATTGTTAGGATGAAAATAGTAGGCTGACTCCTAATGTGGTTCCACAAGAGCCCCTCTATAACTCAATCTTCACACAGAAACAGGTTTCTACACATCTTCCTCATTCGGCCTTCTTGGTCCATGGAATGACTAACAACATATCTGGAGTGTTCAATGACCTAGAGCAACCAAAGCAATCAATGGGCTTCTCATTTGTGGATGAAACCTACTTCTTGTGGGTTCTTATGGTTTCCCTGCTTGGTAGTGTCATGAAACTCAAATTAGAGGTGGGGGAAATCCAGAGAAAGGGCAGTTCTCCTGACCTTGTTTTCTAAATAGTTGTTTATGGGTAAAGATAGTGGTATGATACAGGAAGGAAAAGCATTTTGTACAATTAAAACAGTTTTCCTTACTGCTTCTAGAAGCCCAAGCTGTAAACCATATCATAGCTACAAGCTAGGAGCAGTTAGCTGTGACTTGGCTCTGTGAGGAAAACTTATGACTATTGTGGGCATACTCCTACTTTGTGTTTCTGGCAAGTTGGATTCATTAGATCAAAACAAGACCTGAAAAAAAAACCAGTTGGTTTGTTTCTTTAGAAGTCTTGGCAATTTTGCAACCAAAACAAAAACAAGCTCAGCTGGAAGCAAGCTGCTTGGACCCAGGGTTAGTAGCTTCTCATCCTGTTAGAGAGGGGCTTTCATGCCAGACCAGACACAGCTGGGATTTCTGTTGGCCAGACGTGCTGACACATCATTCACTTCCTTCCTTAAGTTTTCCAGAAGACCACTCATTGGTAAGGCTCCTCTGGGTAACTCCTTGCATGATTGCTGCCTGTATCACATCAATACAGAAATGGATGTGTAACGGAGTGTGGAGGGAAGGAAAATTTTGTGTGTGTGTGTGTGTGTGTGTGTGTGTGTGTGTGTGTGTTGTGTATACACCTATGTTTATGCAGAGATAGTGAGAAACATTGAAAATCAAGTGTTTAGAGTGCTATTCACAGAGAACTTTGTGAGCAAGTTGGATTCATTTGTCCCTGGAACCTCCCACTGGCTGAAATCTGATACTTTAGTCACCCAAATTTTTAGCTTCAAAGACTTGCTGAAGTGACTTCCTTCAGTATTACTACTCTATTACTATTCTTCACCTCCAGTTTTTCATTCCTTCCAATTTTTTTTCTTTTTAGACACAGTCTCTCTCCATAGCCCTTGCTGGCCTGGAACTCACTATGTAGACCAGGCTGACCTCAAAATGAGGCCATCTGCCACTGCCTTCTGGTGCAGGGATTAAAGACCCACGCTTCATTTTTTTTTCTTAAATATGCTTCCATTGGCCCCTTGATTTCCCTTTTATGCTATTTTGTTTGTTTTTCTAGAATCGCTGTAGTGATTTGAATTTATTCAGCCACTTGAAAGAGGTTTATTGAATGCGTATTTAATTGTCAGAACTTTCAGGCTCTAGGAATACACATAGAAAAGAAAGGTGGTTTTTGTCCTGCATGACAATGATAATGAGTCAGGGCCATGCCATGAACCATGGTTGAGGACCTTATTTGCTCTTTGTGGTTTGTGACCTCCTGGTTTATCATACTGAGTGCTTAGTTGGCTTGAGTTTTTGACAAAAGAAAGGCCCAAATCAAATGACTTGATTTGCTCTTCTGCTCTCTCATAGCCTATGGGGGCTGCTATAACAAGGTACCTCAAAGTTCATGCCTTGAAATGGTACCATTTTGTTGGCTGGAAGTTCAGTAATCAGAAATATGGTGGGTTCAGCTGGATTCTTGGATTCAGAGCCAAAGTCAACGTGTGGCAGTACTGAACCTTGGCTGAGAAAACATTTGCGAGCTCATTCAAGTTGACACTGATGTTTACTCCACTGCTCTTGGGATATTGGCTGATAGTGGGATAGGATGACACCTCTGGAAGGCTTCCAGTTGTTTGTGTTACAGAACAAGGAATTGAGCAGAGATATAACTCTTGTAGGAGAGATAGTTTATTAAGAGATACTACACTTAGAAGGGAGAAGAAGTGGGCCAGAGCAAGGAGAATGTTTAGTAGCTCATATGACCCTGCTATACATAGTTGGGTTGTTTTTGTGACCTTAAGGACACATTTACACAGTGTGAGCTTTTTGGTTCATTTGCATAGTGCAGAGTCAGAACATCCAATTCTACATATAACTTCACGTCTCATTAAATCTTATATCTCTGTACTTATTTGAGTATTATAAGGTACCATGGAGAAATGTCAGATAATGGACTGGTAAATTCCATTTCAGGTGCCAGTTGCAAGTCCCAGATTGTGACCTGTATTTCTGAGTAACTGGCAATAAAGTGGGAGCTCCTACAACCACCTCCTCAGGCTCTCTGATATGACACAATGGCTCACAGAGATCAGGAAGGCACTCTGCTCATCATTACTGGTTTACTATAAACCACACAACTTATGGATAACCAAATGGAATAAATAAATGAATAAGACAGGTCAGAAGGGCTATCTGGAGCTGTCATATCCTTTGTTGGTAGATCACTCTTCTAGAACCTCACCAGTGCTCAAAGTTCTCTAGATTCAATCTCTTAAGGGTTTTTTGTTTGTTTGAGGTTCTATTATATAGACATGGTTGGTTAAGTTGTTGGCTGTCAGTGACTGACTAAATCACCACTCCTACTTCCCTTCTTGGAGGTTGGGTTTCGAATTAAATGTTGATTCTTAGTCACATAATTGGTTCCCCTGGTGACCAGTTCTCAGATTCTAAAACTGACCTTGATAACATAAACTCAGGCATGGTTGAACCCTACTTAATTATAATAACAAAGTAACAATATTCTTTGCTTAGGAAATCACAAGAGTTTTAAGAATTTTGTGTCACGGAGTAGGAAAAAAATATATATATTTCTGAGTCATATAGCAGTGTCACAACCACATAATGGTCCTATAAGGTAGGTAATAATATTTTCTAGTTAATGTGCTCACTGAAACACAGAAAGGTGAGGTAACTTGTCTAGGCTCACAAAGTGAAAGAACAACACAATCAGGATCCAGCATCCTTTGGGGGGGGCATGGGTGTTCACATGTACACTTCTTGGAGTTCCTATGAAACATTTCTCAGAGAAGCCAAACTTGTAGAGACTTGAAAGACTATCAGGGGCTGACCAGGAAGGGGTATGGGTGTACTAGAGTAAGAGGAACGAGCGAGTGTGCCAGGCTCTAGAAGTGGCCTGAGCTAAAGATATGATAGGCACTGTTCTGGTGGAAAAGTACCGAAGGACGTGATGACAGAATGAAGTTCTGCCTATGTTACGGACAACGAGGAAATAGGCACCTCACTCTCCAAGTACAGGGGAAGGAAGCCCCACCTGTCTCTATAGTGACTATCCCGTCAACCCTGTGAAGTTCCAAGTCCACAGGGAAGGCTCTCGTGACTTCTGGGCACTAAAGTAGTTGAAACCTGCCCCTTATTTCCTCAAAGCCACTATATGTAGAGCAAAGTTCTTCCAGTCCCTAATCATGTCTCTGGCGCCATCTCTTCATAGCTAGAAATGACTAAACTTTAGAATGCCAGGACAGGGAAGTGGGAGTGGGGGGGCTGATGAGCAGGGGGAGGGGGGATGGGATAGGGGGTTTTCAGAGGGGAAACCAGGAAAGGGGATAACATTTGAAATGTAAATAAAGAAAATAATAAAAAAAGAAAAAGAAAAAAGGGTTAGCACTTTGGATTTTTTTCCTAATTTACTCTTGTGACTTGTGGCTTAGTTTTCTTCCATTTTGAGTTTTTGTGTGGAAAAAAATAGATGAATTTTGACTTAGGATTAGGTAGAATTTCCAGCAATTTCTGAAATGGACCTTAGCATTACTTTTATATTTTGTGCTATATGTTTATGCGAAACACTATCCCCTGCATTAACAGTTATAAAATTAAAATGTTTATCAAATTCTCAGCCAAGATTTATATTAAAATAAGCACATCCATCTCATTTATATGAAAATTCATTTCACTTTTAATATCAGAAATGTTAAATTATGTGTATGTCAAAGAACTATTTTAAGATAAGTCTCTTTATGGTTTATTATCAGTATTTGATTTTATATATAACTAGGGCCATGGAAAGTATTTCTAGATGAAAGTAAGACACAAATGGAAAAAATGGGGAAAAGAGGGAGGGAAGGGGGCTTATGGGACTTTCGGGGAGGGAGGAAACGGGAAAGGGGAAATGAATTTGAATGTAAATAAAAATAAAAAAATATTAAAAAAAGAAGCTCCTGCTTTATAGTGTCCTTGATGATGTACATCATTTTCCTAAGTAAAATTTTGTGGGAATGGAGAGATGGCTAAGCAGACAAGAACACTTGCTGCTCTGAAGATCCTACTCCAGTTCTGGGTACCCATGTGCTATCTGTAACTGGAGCTACAGAGGATCCATAGGTACCAACAAACACACACACACACACACACAGAGAGAGAAAGAGAGAGAGAGAGAGAGAGAGAGAGAGAGAGAGAGAGGAGTGAGGGTAAATCTTTTTAAATAACTTCCAAAGAAACATTTAGTGTTTTCCCCCAGGAGGATTATAATTTTCAATCAGTCATGTAGCAATGCAGTTAGAGGAACAATTGGTATCAAAAAATGGAGACATTTTTTCTGTCCTTTTTTTCTCACCTGGATTGATAAAACTTTAAAATAAAATTGGTTTGTGTTAGTTTCTCAGCCACTGAAGGGTATATTTAGTTCAATTCCAAATCCATCAGTGTGTATTCCTCAAATACCATGGCAACTATTTTTGAAATGATCTTTGATGGTGGGATTTAACTAGTGCTTGCTCATGTTCTATAGAAAGCTATCCTATATATTCATCTTCTTGAATATCCCTGACTACCTTTGTTACTACCACAGTAACAAAGTACTCCCTGTGATTCAGCATTGCTTGTAGTTTGGGTTTCAGTTTTAGTATATATTTCTGATTGTGCCTCATTTGCACACTTGCCCCTCTCTGTAGTATTAAAAAAGGATAGTGATAAAAAATAGGTGTGTTTCACTTGTACTTGGAGAGTCTGTCATCCAGCAATATAGAACCCCCTGATAGTACCCTTAAACTCCTGAAGTCAATCTAATCTTTATATCAGTTATAATGCTTATAAACTACTTGTTGGGGCTGGAGAGATGGCTCAGTGGTTAAAAGCACTGATAGCTCTTCCGAAGGTCCTGCGTTCAAATCCCAGCAACCACATGGTGACTCACAACCATCCGTAATGAGATTTGACGCCCTCTTCTGGAGAGTCTGAAGACAACTACAGTGTACTTACATATAACAAATAAATAAATCTTTTTTAAAAATAAACTACTTGTTTAGAAAAGACATATTAAACCTCAAACGAATGCCTGATCTTACAGATATTAAAAATTAAGTGTCGAGGATATTTGAGAGGAACAAGGAGCTTACTACTCTATATCAGATAAAAATTCCATGATTTATAGCCTGGTTCTTGTTTCCCTGGCCATTGCACCCTAAAGCTAGTAGAGAGATGTGTAGTCCTATTACCTGGAAACCTGGAAAGTCCCTAGTTTATCAGGAAGCACTGCTGTTTCTGTAAGCCAACTTTGGGAAAACCTGGAAAGTTGATTTTACCTAAGCTTTCTTTACTATTGGCCATGCCAATTTTGTCCTACAAGGATCTAAACCTCTGCAAGGTTATTAACTCCTGAAAGGTACTTGGAGGGAAATTAAAATAAAAGTGCCAAAAGGTAGTTTATGCTAATATTGTCTCCATCTACCTACAAATATGGCTAGGCCTTTTTACTTTGGGAATTGATTTTTTTCCCCTTTTGGGTTTGTTTGATTTCTGCTAGCATATTGCCTGTCAATGTATCTCTGCAGGTGTGGTTCTAGACATTGAACTCAAGGCCCTGGACATCTTGTATAAATTCTCTACCACCGAGAGCTGTATCTTTGAAGCTGTGGTAGTGTATGGTGTTCCACTGTGAAACTCGGAGTTGACGTAGTTGTATGAGCCCATGTGGAGAGCAATGGACTAGCTTGTTCAAGGCCCTAGGTTCAATCTTAAGTTTGGCAAAACTCAACAGGGTTTCAAAAGTAGCGTTTACGTCCTTCTCTCAGTGCCCCATTTCCCTAATCAGTGTTGTCTGGTTTCTCCTAGGATGGCCTGGATTCTGTTGGAGGAGGCCGGACGAAGCAGGAGAGTGCATGGATATTCAGACTGTGGTACAGCTTTGACCATAAGTATCCTTCCGCATTTGTCTGGGCTCAAGAGACATTGGCAGCAACAGCCACTTGTTGAATAGTCAGTGGGTGACACTCCGGATGAATAAGGAAAGGTGTGCTCAGGGAAAGCATATTCAGTCTTCTCTTGGGGCAAATGCATTGATCTTTCAATCATAGGTGGTCAAAGTAAACATTATTCTAACCAAAAAGAATATGGACATTTCAGGAGAACAGTTAATCTATAGCCTGGCAGACTCATGTGGCTCTCAAAAGCTTTGTATCTTTGTAGGTAAACTTGTTAAAATTATACAGCGAGCTTCCCTGCAGTCTGGAAGGTAACAGAGTCTTAGGACATCCTTGTGGTAAGGATTATTCTTATTGGTGAAATTTGGCCAATTATATTTAATGTTATCCTGGCATAATAGGGCTACATGCAGGGCACACACTATTCTTGTTAAGTCGAATAAAATAAAATAGTTAAACCTGAATGATATTTTGAATAGATATAGTGTTCAAATGGGTAGGTAGCTTATGATGAATATTTTTAAGACATTGAAAATGTTAAAGCAATCTTCTCCCAAAGTATAAAAGATGAAGAGAAACATACCCATATTATAAATGTTCTCTGTCAATGTACACACGAAGAGCCAACTGTACAAGCTTAAGCCTGTAATTCCACAACGCAAAAGGTGATGGCAGGACGGCTAGAAGATAATGCCTAGCTTGGACTACATAATGACTTAAAAGCCAGCCTGAGCTTTATAAGACACTGTCTCAAAATAAACACATTCATTTTACATTAAACCATGCAAGAAACATGGAAACTGGCATAAAGCAATATTATTCTTCCTCCTCAAGTGTAGCCACATCATTCTTTTTCAGTTTTTGACTTTCATAATATTTAATGTCTTTGTTTTTCAATTATATGTAACATAAGTACATAAACATATATTGTAAATGTATATACAACTGAAAATATTGTGTGTATATGTATGTATGAGGTTATACTGTGTATATCTATTTTTGTGTGTCATTTATTTGTATGATTCATCCATATTGGGTTTAGCTCTTGCTTATTTGTTTTTATTGCTGCATAGTGTTTCATTTTACATCTCTCCCACAATCTATAATTCTATTATTGATGAACATTGGATTATTGCCTTCTTGAAGAAAACTTCTGCGAACATTCTTATTCATTTGTATCCTTGATATACTGTGTGTATGTTTTCAGTGGGACTAGGAGGAAAATTGCTGAGGCACAAGGCATGCGTAGGTTCAATATTAGAAGACAGTTTCCCAAGGTGGTGATACTATTTCATATATTCCTAGTGTTTGAAAGTTACAGATGTTCCACAGATTTGCCAACACTTGTTTTTTCTTGTAGTTATATATTCTTTTTTTATTAGATATTTCTTTATTTACATTTCAAATGTCATCCCATTCCTGGTTTCCCCTCTGAAAACCCCTATCCTTTCTCCCCTCCCCTTGCTCACCAACCCACCCACTCCCACTTCCCTGTCCTGGCATTCCCCTATACTGGGGCATCGAGCCTTCACAGGACCAAAGGCATCACCTCCCATTGATGTTCAACAATGCCATCTTCTGCTACATATGCGGTTGGAGCCATGGGTTCCTCTTTGGTTACTGGATTAGTCCCTGGGCGTACTGGGGGTACTAGTTGGCTCATATTGTTGTTCTTATGGGAATGCAAACCCCTTCAGCTCCTTGAGATCTTTCTTTAGCTCCTCCATTGGAGACCCTGTGCTCAGTCCAATAGTTGACTGCGAGCATCAGCCTCTGTATTTGTCAGGAACTGGCAGAGCCTCTCAGGAGACAGCTATATCAGGCTCCTCTCAGCATGCACTTGTTGCCATCCACAGTAGTGTCTGGGTTTGGTAACTGTATGTGGGATGGATCCCCAGATGGGACAGTCTCTGGATGGCCTTTCCTTCAGTCTTTGCTCCACACTTTGTCTCTGTATCTCCTCCCATGGATATTTTGTTCCCCCTTCTAAGAGGCCCGAAGTATCCACACTTTGTTCTTACTTCTTGAGCTTCATGTGGTCTGTGAATTTTATCTTGGGTATTCTGAGATTCTGGGCTAACATCCACTTATCAATAAGTGCATACCATGTGTGTTCTTTTGTGATTGGGTTACCTTACTCAGGATGATCTTTTCTAGTTCCATCCATTTGTCTAAGAATTTCATGAATTCATTGTTTTTAATAGCTGAACAGTATTCCATCCTGTAAATGTACCACATTTTCTGTATCCATTCCTCTGTTGAGGGGATATCTTGGTTCTTTCCACCTTCTGGCTATTATAAATAAGGCTGCTATGAACATAGTGGAGCATGTGTCCTTATTACATACTGGAGCATCTTCTGGATATTTTGGTGGGGATTGCCTTCAATGTGTAGATTGCTTTTGGCAAGATGGTCATTTTTACTATATTAATCCTGCCAATCCATGAGCATGGGAGATCTTTCCATCTTCTGAGATCTTCGATTTCTTTCTTCAGAGACTTGAAGTTCTCATCAAACAGATCCTATACTTGCTTAGCTGGAGTCACACCAAGATACTTTATATTGTTTGTGACTATTGTGAAGAGTGTTGTTTCCCTAATTTCTTCCTCAGCCCGTTTATCCTTTGAATATAGGAAGGCTATGGATTTGTTTGAGTTAATTTTATATCCAGCCATTTTGCTGAAGTTGTTTATCAGATTTAGGAGTTCTCTAGTGGAATTTTTGGGATCACTTAAGTATACTGTTATATCATCTGCAAATAGTGATATTTTGACTTCTTCCTTTCCAATTTGAATCCATTTGACCTCCTTTTGTTGTCTAATTGCTTTGGCTAGGACTTCGAGTACTATATTGAATAGGTAGGGAGAGAGTGAACAGCCTTGTCTAGTCCCTGATTTTAGTGGGATTGCTTCAAGTTTCGCTCCATTTATTTTGATGTTGGCTACTGGTTTACTGTATATTGCTTTGACTATGTTTAGGTATGGGCCTTAAATTCCAAATCTTTCCAAGACTTTTATCATGGAGAGGTGTTGGATTTTGTCAAATGCATTTTCAGCATCTAATGAAATGATCATGTGTTTTTTTCCTTTGAGTTTGTTTATATAGTGGATTATGTTGATGGATTTCTGCATATTGAACCATCCCTGCATCCCTGTAATGAAGCCTACTTGATCATGATGGATGATCATTTTGATGTGTTCTTGTATTTGGTTTATGAGAATTTTATTGAGTGTTTTTGCATCGATATTCATAAGGGAAATAGGTCTGAAGTTCTCTTTCTTCGTTGGGTCTTTGTGTGGTTTACGTATCAGAGTAGTTGTGGCTTCATAGAACCAATTGGGTAGTGGTCCTTCTGTTTCTATTTTGTGGAATAGTTTGAAGAGTATTGCTTTTTGTTTTTCTTCATTTCCAGATATTTTTATTGAAAAAGGAAGTAAAAACATTTAATGATAAAATTGAAGATTTACGTGGAAAATATTTCTGACAAAATTGAAGAAATATATAGAAAAATACGTTAAAATTGATAATTTTCATGGAAAATTAAAGAGTAAAATGGTAGACATAAAACATTGCTAAATTAATTGAAAAAGTAGAAACATTTTATGATAGAATTGAAGATTTATGTGGAAAATATTTCTGAAAAAATTGTAGAAAAATATAGAATAACATGTTAAAATTGAAGATTATCATGGAAAATTATACAGATAAAATGGTAGGCCCTGGTGTGTATGAGGCTCCCAAGTGCTGGGCTGATCTGCAGTAACCAGCGCGCCAGCTCTGCTGTGGGACTTCTGCCTGGCAGAGGGACCCCGCCACTGGGCGGGAGCCTACCAGCTTTCCTTCCGCGACCTCTGTTCTGGTAGACTGCACTGAAGAGACAGGTACCCAGGCTCTCCCCAATATAACATCACTTGGGACACGGCCTGTTGGGACTTCCGTCTGCGCCCAAGAACTGGTCAGCGCTGTGGTCGTCTGGGTGCCAGATCTGCAGACCATCCCTCTGCAGGGTGACCAGTGCCACGGAGAGAGTGCAGAGTGCACTCCGCCATCTTTGCTCCAGTGGCCGGGAAGTTGGGACTGCCAGGCTCTGAGACAGACAGGCATAATATCACTTGGGTCTTGGGCGGATTGTGTGTACGTGGCTCCCAAGAGCTGGGCAGATCTGCAGTAACCAGCGTGCTAGCTCTGCTGTGGGACTTCTGCCTGGCAGAGGGACGCCCCCTCTCCCCCCTAGGAGAGATCACACACCCCTGCACAGGGCAGGAGCCTACCAGCCTCCCTTTGGCGACCTCTGCTCCAGGAATCCACTACGCTGAGCCTTTGGATGTGCAAGGACTCCCCAATATAACATCACTTGGGGCAAGGCACATCAGGGCTCCAAAGTCACTCAGGAGCAGGGCAGGCCCCAGAAATCTGTGCCAGGGGAATCCTGGTAAACCAGGGGGGTCAGAAATAGCTTTGCAGGCTCACAGGAGGTCCAACCAACAGCCAGTGACAGCAGGACCAACTAACATCAGAGGTATCCAGATGGCAAAAGGCAAACGTAGGAATGTTACTAACAGAAATCAAAGTAATATGGGACCATCCGAACCCAACTCTCCAACAGCAGCAAGTCCTGGATACCCCACCACACCCGAAAGACAAGATCTGGATTTAAAATCACTTCTCATGATGCTATTAGAGGATCACAAGAAGGACACAAATAAATCTCATAAAGAGTTACAGGAGACCATGAATCAATGGTTAGAAGCCCTTACAAAGGAAACACAAAAATCGCTTAGAGAAATGCGGGAGAACATGGATCAAAAGATGGAGGCGCACAAGGAGACAACACAAAAATCGCTTAACGAGATGAATCAACGGGTAGATGCACTCACAAAGGAATCACAAAATTGGCATAAAGAAATGCAGAAGAATATGGGTCAACAGACGGATGCCCATAAGGAGGCAACACAACAATTGCTTAAAGAAATGAATCAACGGTTAGATGCCCTTACAAAGGAAACACGAGAACTGCTTAAAGAAATGCAGGAGACGATGGATCAACAGATGGATTCCCATGAGGAGGAAACACAAAAATCGCTCAGAGAAATGCAGGAGAACGTGGGTCATCAGGAAGAAATCCTGAGAGAGGTTATGCAAAAATACCTTAAAGAAATACAGGAAAATACAAACAAACAAGGGAAGGATCTCAGCAAATCCATCCAGGAACTAAAAAAGGAAGTAGAAACAACTAAGAAATCACAAAGGGAGACAACTTTGGAGATAGAATACCTTGGGAAGAAATCAGGAGTCATAGATGCAAACATCAATAATAGAATACAAGAGATGGAAGAAAGAATCTCAGGTGCTGAAGATTCCATACAAAGCATCGACTCAACAGTCAAAGAAAATGCAAAATGCAAAAAACGTGTAACCCAAAACATCCAGGAAATCCAGGACACAATGAGAAGACCAATCCTAAGGATTATAGGTATAGATGAGAGTGAAGATTTGCAACTTAAAGGGCCAGTAAACATCTTCAACAAATTTATGGAGGAAAACTTCCCTAACCTAAAGAGAGAGATGCCGATGAACGTACAAGAAGCTTACAGAACTCCAAACAGACCAGAACAGAAATACCTCCCGTCACATAATAATCAAAACACCAAATGTTCTAAACAAAGAAAGAATACTAAAAGCAGTAAGAGAAAAGGGCCAAGTAACATACAAAGGAAGACCTATCTGAATCACATCAGACTTCTCACCAGAGAATATGAAAGCCAGAAGATCCTGGGCAGATCTCATGCAGACACTAAGAGAGCAGAAATGCCAGCCTAGACTACTATACCCAGCAAAACTCTCAATCACCATAGATGGAGAGACCAAGATATTCCATGATAAAACCAAATTTTCACAATATCTTTCCACAAATCCAGCCCTGCAACGGATAATAGGTGGAAACCTCCAATACAGGGAGAGGAACAACACCCTGGAAAAAATGAGATAATAACCTTCTTGAATCAAACCCAAAAGTAGATAACCACTCAAACATAAAGATAGCGTCAAGAATGGCAGATGGCAATAATCACTATGCCTTAATCTCTCTTAATATCAATGGTCTCAATTCCCCAATTAAAAGACATAGACTAGCAGACTGGATATGTAAACAGGACCCAGCATTTTGCTGCATGCAGGAAACGCACCTCAGTGTCAAAGACAAACACTACCTCAGAGTAAAAGGCTGGAAAACAATTTTACAAGCAAATGGCCCCAAGAAACGAGGTGGAGTAGCCATCCTAATATCAGATAAAATTGATTTTCAACCTAAAGTCATCAAAAAAGACACAGAAGGACACTACATACTGATCAAGGGAAAAATCCACCATCAAGAACTCTCAATTCTGAATATCTGTGCTCCAAATGCAAGGGCACCCTCATTCGTATGAGAAACTTTACTAAAACTCAAAGCACACATCACACTGCACACAATAATAGTGGGTGACTTCAACACCCCGCTCTCTGAAATGGATCGTTCAGGAAAGCAGAAACTAAACAGGGACACAGTGAATGTAATTGAAGCCTTGGACCAAATGGAACTAACAGATATATATAGAACATTTCATCCTAGAGCTAAAGAATACACCTTCTTCTCAGCTCCTCATGGTACCTTCTCCAAAATTGACCATATAATTGGTCACAAATCAGACCTCAACAGATATAAGAAGATAGAACTAATCCCATGCCTCCTATCAGATCACTATGGAATAAGGGTGGTCTTCAATGGCAACAAAAACAAAAGAAAACCCACGTACACATGGAGGCTGAACAATGCTCTACTCAATGATAACTTGGTCAAGGTGGAAATAAAGAAAGAAATCAAAGACTTTTTGAAAGTTAATGAAAATGAAGGCACAACATACCCTAATTTATGGGACACAATGAAAGCAGTGCTAAGAGGAAAATTCATAGCCCTGAATGCCGCCAAAAAGAAACGGGAGACAGCATACACTAACAGCTTAATGGCACACCTGAAAGCCCTGGAACAAAAAGAAGCAAATACACCCAAGAGGAGTAGAAGGCAGGAAATCATCAAACTCAGGGCTGAAATCAATCAAGTAGAAACAAATAAAACCATACAAAGAATCAACAAAACGAGGAGTTGGTTCTTTGAGAAAATCAACAAGATAGATAAGACCTTAGCCAGACTAACCAGAGAGCACAGAGATAGTCTCCAAATTAATAAAATCAGAAATGAAAAGGGAGAGATAACAACAGAAACTGAGGAAATTCAAAAAATCATCAGATCCTACTACAAAAACCTGTATTCAACACAACTAGAAAATCTTGAGGAAATGGACAATTTCCTTGACAGATACCAAGTACCAAAATTAAATCAGGATCAAATAGACCATCTAAACCATCCTATAAGCCCTGAAGAAATAGAAGTTGTCATTGGAAGTCTTCCAACCAAAAAAAGCACAGGTCCAGATGGTTTTAGTGCAGAATTCTATCAGACCTTCAAAGAAGACCTAACACCAATACTCTTCAAACTGTTCCACAAAATAGAAACAGAAAGAACACTACCCAACTCGTTCTATGAAGCCACAATTACACTAATACCAAAAGCACACAAAGATCCGACAAAGAAAGAGAATCTCAGGCCAATCTCTCTTATGAATATCGATGCAAAAATACTCAATAAAATTCTTGCCAACAGAATCCAAGAACACATCAAAACGATCATTCACCACGATCAAGTAGGCTTCATCCCAGGGATGCAGGGATGGTTCAATATAAGGAAATCCATCCATGTAATCCACTACATAAACAATCTCAAAGAAAAAAAACCACATGGTCATCTCATTAGATGCTGAGAAAGCATTTGACAAAATTCAGCATCCTTTCATGCTAAAGGTCTTGGAAAGATCAGGAATTCAAGGCCCATATCTAAACATAGTAAAAGCAATTTACAGCAAACCGGTAGCCAGCATCAATCTAAATGGAGAGAAACTTGAAGCAATCCCACTAAAATCAGGGACTAGACAAGGCTGCCCTCTCTCTCCATATCTTTTCAATATAGTACTTGAAGTTCTAGCTAGAGCAATTAGACAACAAAAAGAGGTCAAAGGGATACAAATTGGAAAGGAAGAAGTCAAACTATCACTATTTGCAGACGATATGATAGTATACTTAAGCGACCCAAAGAACTCCACCAGAGAACTCCTACAGCTGATAAACGACTTCAGCAAAGTGGCCGGATATAAAATCAACTCAAGCAAGTCAGAAGCCTTCCTATACTCAAAGGATAAGCAGGCTGAGAAAGAAGTAAGAGAAATGATACCCTTCACGATAGCCACAAACCATATTAAGTATCTTGGCGTGACTCTAACCAAACAAGTGAAAGATCTGTATGACAAGAACTTCAAGTCTCTGAAGAAAGAAATTGAAGAAGACCTCAGAAGATGGAAAAATCTGCCATGCTCATGGATTGGCAGGATTAATATAGTAAAAATGAGCATCTTACCAAAAGTAATACACAGATTCAATGCAATCCCCATCAAAATCCCAACTCAATTCTTCATAGAGTTAGAAAGAGCAATTCAAAAATTCATCTGGAATAACAGAAAACCCAGAATAGCTAAAACTATTCTCAAGAGTAAAAGAACCTCTGGGTGAATCAGTATCCCGGACCTCAAGCTCTACTACAGAGCAATAGTGTTAAAAACCGCTTGGTATTGGTACAGTAACAGACATGTAGATCAATGGAACAGAATTGAAGATCCAGAAATGAATCCACACTCCTATGGTCACTTGATCTTTGACAAAGGAGCTAAAACCATCCAGTGGAAAAAAGATAGCCTTTTCAACAAATGGTGCTGGCTCAACTGGAGGTCAACATGCAGAAGAATGCAAATTGATCCATTCTTATCTCCTTGCACTAAGCTCAATTCTAAGTGGATCAAGGATCTCCACATAAAACCAGACTCACTGAAACTAATAGAAGGGAAACTAGGGAAGAACCTTGAACATATGGGCACAGGGGAGAATTTCCTGAACAGAACTCCAATAGCTTATGCTCTAAGATCAAGAATAGACAAATGGGACCTCATTAAATTACAAAGTTTTTGCAAGGCAAAAGACACTGTCAAAAAGACAAAGCGGCAACCAACTAACTGGGAAATGATCTTTACCAACCTTACATCCGACAGAGGGCTAATATCCAAGATATACAAAGAACTCAAGAAGTTAAACTCCAGAGAGGCAAGTAACCCTATTAAAAAAATGGGGTACAGAGCTAAACAAAGAGTTCTTACCTGAAGACTATCTAATGGCTGAGAAGCACCTAAAGAGATGTTCATCATCCTTAGTCATTAGGGAAATGCAAATCAAAACAACCCTGAGATTCCATCTCACACCAGTCAGGATGGCTAAGATCAAGAACACAGGAGACAGCAGTTGTTGGCGAGGATGTGGAGAAAGAGGAACACTCCTCCACTGCTGGTGGAATTGCAAGCTGGTACAACCACTCTGGAAAGCAGTCTGGTGGTTCCTCAGAAAACTGGGCATGACACTCCCGGAGGATCCGGCTATACCACTCCTGGGCATATACCCAGAGGCTTTACCTGCATGCAATAAGGACACATGCTCCACTATGTTCATAGCAGCCTTATTTATAATAGCCAGAAGCTGGAAAGAACCCAGATGTCCCTCAACGGAGGAATGGATTCAGAAGATGTGGTATATCTACACAATGGAATACTACTCTGCAATTAAAAACAATGAATTCACGAAATTCCTAGGCAAATGGTCAGATCTTGAAAATATCATCCTTAGTGAGGTAACCCAATCACAAAAGAACACACATGGTATGCAGTTACTTATAAAGGGATATTAACCCAGAGTCTCGGAATACCCTAGACACAATTCGCATATCAATAGATTTCTAAGAAGATGGAAGGAGAGACCCCTGGTCCTGGAGAGACTGGATGTAGGGGAACGCCAGGACAGAGAAGCGAGAGGGTGTTGAATGGAGAAAATAGGGAGAGAAGGGGGCTTATGGGACTTTCAGGGAGGGAGGAAACGGGAAAGGGGAAATGATTTGGAATGTAAATTAAAAAAAACAAAATAAATAATAAAAAAATAAAATGGTAGGCCTAAAAATATTTCAAGTTGATTGAAAGTGGAATTATAAACATTTTCTGATAAAATTGATGATTTACATGGAAAATATCTCTGATAAAATTGAAGAAATATATAGAAAAACACATTTAGATTGACTATTTCATAGAAAATTATACAGATAAAATGGCAGACATAAAACTATTTCTAAGTTGATTGAAAGTGAAATTATAAACATTTTCTAATAAAATTGAAGTTTTGCATGGAAAATATTTCTGATAAAATTTTAGAAAATATAGAAAAACGTTAAATTATCATGGAAAATAGTACAGATAAAATGGTAGACATAAAAAACATTACTAAATTAATTGAAAGAGGAATTACAAATATTTTCTGATCAAATTGAAGATTTACATGAAAAATATTTCTGTTAGTCTATGTCTTTTTAATGGGGAATTGAGTCCATTGTTGTTAAGAGATATTAAGGAATAGTGATCGTTGTTTCCTGTTACTTGTGATGTTATTTTTATGTTTGTGTGGGTATCTTCTTTTGGGTTTGTTAGAAGAAGATTACTTTCTTAGTTTTTCTAGGGTATACTTTCCCTCCTTGTGTTGGTGTTTTCCATCTATTATCCTTTGTAGGGCTGGAGTTGTGGAATGAAATTTTGTAAATATGATTTTATCATGGAATATCTTCATTTATTTGAGCCCTGAGTTTGATTATTTCTGCTGTCTATTCCTCTTGTGTATATTTGCTTCTTTGTGTTCTAGAGCTTTCAGATGTGCTGTCAGGCTGCTATTGTATGCCCTCTCCAGTTTCTTTTTTGGAGGCTCTCAAAGCTATAAGTTTTTCTTTTAGAACTTCTTTCATTGTGTCCCATAAGTTTGGGTATGTTGTTGCTTCATTTTCATTGAATTTTAAAATGTCTTAAATTTCTCTCTCTCTCTCTCTTTCTTCCTTGACCAAGTTATCATTGATTAGAGTGTTGTTCAGTTTCCACGTGTATGTTGGCTTTCTATTGTTTTTGTTGTTATTGAAGAGAAGCCTTAGTCTGTGGTGATCTGATAGGATGCACAGGATTATTTCAATCTTCCTGTGTCTGTTGAGGCATGTTTTGTGACCCATTATATGGTCAATTTTGGAAAACGTGCTGAGAAGAAAGTATATTCTTTCGTTTTAGGATAAAATGTTCTATAGATATCTCTTAAGTTCATTTGGTTCATAACTTCTGTTAGTTTCACTGTGTCTTTGTTTAGTTTGTGTTTCCATGATCTGTCCATTGATGAGAGTGGGGTATTGAAGTCTCCCACTATTATTGTGTGAGGTGCAATATGTGATTTGAGCGTTCGTAAAGTGTGTTTTATGAATGTGGGTGCCCTTGTATTTGGAGCGTAGATGTTCAGAATTGAGTTCTTCTTGGTAGATTTTTCCTTTGATTAAGTATGAAGTGTTCTTCCTTATCTTTTTTGATTACTTCAGGTTGAAAATTTGATTTTATTTGATGTAAGAATGGCTACTCCATCTTGTTTCTTGGGTCCATTTGCTTGGAAAATTGATTTCCAGCCTTTTACTCTGAGGTAGAGTCTGTGTTTGCCATTGAGGTGGGTTTCCTGTATGCAGCAAAATGTTGGCTTCTGTTTACGTATCCAGTCTGTTACTCTATTTCTTTTTATTGGAGAATTGAGTCCACTGATGTTAAGAGATGTTTAGGAATAATTGTGATTGTTGCTTCCTGTTATTTTTGATGTTATTTTTATGTTTGTGTGGCTATCTTCTTTTGGATTTGTTGAAATAAGATTACTTTCTTGCTTTTTCTAATGTGTAGTGTCCCTTATTGTATTGGAGTTTTCCATTTATTATCCTTTGAAGGGCTGGAGTTGTGGAATGATATTTTGTAAATTTGATTTTATCATGTAACATCTTGGTTTCTCCATCTATGGTAATTGAGAGTTTTGCTGGGTATAGTAGTCTGGACTGGCATTTGTGTTCTCTTAAGGGCTGTATGAGATCTGCCCAGGATCTTCTAGCTTTCATAGTCTCTGGTGAAAAGTCTGGTGTAATTCTGATAGGTCTGCCTTTATATGTTACTTGACCTTTTCCCCTTACTGCTTTTAACATTCTTTCTTTGTTTTGTGCATTTGGTATTTTGATTATTATGTAATGGGAGGAATTTATTTTCTGGTCCAATTTATTTGGAGTTCTGTAGGCTTCTTCTATGCTCATGGGCATCTCTTTCTTTAGGTTATGGAAGTTTTCTTCTATTATTTGTTGAAGATATTTACTGGCCCTTTAAGTTGAGAGTCTTCATTTTGTTCTATACCTATTATCCTTAGATTTGATCTTCTCATTGTGTCCTAGATTTCTTGGATGTTTTGGGTTAGGGCATTTTTTCATTTTGCATTTTCTTTGGCTGTTGTGTCAATGTTTTCTATGGTATCTTCAGCACCTGAAATTCTCTCTTCCATCTCTTATATTCTGTTTGTGGTGCTTGCATCTATTACTCCTGATCTCTTTCTTAGGTTTTCTATTTCCAGAGTTGTCTCTCTTTGTGATTTCTTTATTGTTTCTACTTCCATTTTTAGATCCTGTACGATTTTGTTCAATTCCTTCACCTGTTTGGCTGTGTTTTCCTCTAATTCTTTAAGGGTTTTTGTGTTTCCTCTTTAAGGGCTTCTAGCTGTTGACCCATATTCTCCTGTATTTCTTTAAGGGAGTTATTTATGTCCTTCTTGAAGTCCTCTATCAGCATCATGAAATACGATTTTAAATCCAACTCTTGCTTTTCTGGTGTGTTGAGGTATCCGGGACTTGCTGTAGTAGGAGAATTGGGTTCTCATGTTGCCAAGTAGCCTTGGTTTCTGTTGGTAGGGTTCTTGAGCCTTCTAGAATCTGGTTATCTCTGGTGTTAGTTGGTCTTACTGTCTCTGTCTGGAGCTTATCTTTCCTGTTGGACTGTCAACCTGTGTCAGCATTCCTGGCTAGATCAGCTTTCTCCTGGGCAGGGTTTTGGGTGTGGAGGGCTGTGTAACAGCTGTAGCTCCTGGGTACAGATGGAGACAGGAAGGAATCTGTCCCCAGCTGCTCCACTCTTCCTGTGCCGTGTGTGCTCCTGGCCGGTCCTGCTTTGAATAATTGGAGAGAAAGTATCGATCTCACCTCAGAGCCCAGGAGTGAGAGCACCCCTAGAAGACCAGCTCTCTTTTGGTGGGACCTGTGTACGGAAGGCAGTGGAACAGGTTTAGCTCCCTGATGCAGATGGAGACTGGAAGGCTGCCAAAGGTTGTTATTGTCACTCTTTTGACTTTTATTGTATAATTTATTGTGGGCCTAATTTATATTTCTGTGACAGCTCATGGGATTGAGGACTCTCTTCACATGTTTACTGGCCATTGGCTATTTTCTTTATGAAATGCTTCTTTACATTTATTGCCCATTTGTCTTTTGTGTTATCTGCATTTTTCTTACAGATGGGTAAGAGTCCATTATGTATCTGAATATGCACTTTTTCCTGGTTATATATGATAATATATCATCTTCCAATTTATACATTGTTTATTCACTTTCCAAATTAAATCTTTTGAGGAACAGAAACTCTTCATCTGGTTGATTGATCCTGTTCTGGTTAGAATCCTTTGTGTTCTGCTTCTCAAAGTCGTAAAGCCAATTTCCTAAATTATCTTTAGAGTCTAGATTCTTTATCTCCTGTGTGTATGTTTTCTTTAGCTGAGTGAAAAATATGGGCAAGGATCACATCTAGAGATAATTTGAGATGCTCTGTATGATGTCATCTTTCAGAGATGATTTAAGAATTTCAATTTAGGATGCTGTACAGCTAGACCTAAGCAATAGCAATTCTAGGTCATCTTTCCCAACAAGCAAGAAAGGAGATTTGAAGCCAGGTTTAGTTCATGTGAGGGTTAGTTTGTTTTCTCTCTGCACTTTCATCTAGGGTTCCAACTCAAAGTTTGGGATGTTCACATCTTTTTCCTCAGTAGGCCTTCAAACTCCAGTTCCCATCAGTCTCAGCCCGTCTCATCTGAGGATGCCAGATGCTCTGCTAAGCTTGAGGGGAACTGGGGCTCAACAAGGATCAGGCTCACATATTTGGTGCTCTCCTCCCGGACTTCAGCCCTCTTCATTGCCTTGGTCATTTTCTGAAGCTGTCAAGCAAAGGCCTTTGCCTTGTTTTATTTTCATTGTCTAGGATTTCTCCTTGTTCTTAATAGAAAGGCTAGTCCAAATTTCCATATTTGCTGTTATCTGAAACAGAACTGCCAGGAATTTCTTTAAAGTCCTGTGAACTTTGCCTAAATGGTAATCCAGAAGGCATGTTGTTCCTTAGGCTTAGAGAGGATAGACAATATTGAAGAAATTCTGAGGAAGGACAGATGGTAAAGTGATAACTGATTCTTTGAAGAGAAACAGAAGTAAGCTCTAAAGTCCCATCCGAGTTTAAATTTGGAGAATTTGCGGTTTCTACTTCTTAATTCAGGGAACAGAAACTAAAGCAGGCACAGTCTGCTTAGATGCTTAGATGAGGAAGTTACCCATGATTCATCCTACTTCCTCATCACCACAAATCCAGAACATTTAGTTTTGGTATTATGAGAAGAAAATTTGGGCAGGCATGATATGGTAGTGCCCACCTGTAACCATGACACTTAAGCAGAAGGGACATGAATTCAGGACCAGTCTAGGCTCCATAGCAGCTTTCTGGGGTATGTAGTGAGTTGGAGACTATCTTAGTTGCTTTTTTATTGCTGTGCTAAGATACCATGAGCAAAGAAGAGTTTATTGGAAGTTTCAGAGCCCATGACCATTGTGGTGGGAGCACGGCAGCAGCAGGCAGATAGGCATGGTGAAGAAGCAGTAGCTGAGAGCTTACATCTGATCTACAAGCATGAGTCAAAGGGAGAGAGAAAGGGCCAACTGGGAATAGCTTGGACATTTGAACCATAAAGCCCACCACCAGTGACATAACTCCTTCAACAAGGCCACATCTCCCAATCCTTCACAAACATTTCTGCAACCTGGGATCAAAACATTCAAATATTTGATCCTATGGGGCCCTTTTCATTCAAACAGTCACAGAGACCAACCCAGGCAACATGATTGTTGGGAACAGCTGTTGCAGTTTCTTCTGGTCAACAGATTAATTAGTAGCGATGAGTTTTTCCTCAGTCCTTAGACATCTGGAGAAAGAAAAAACTCTTGACAGGGAGGAGTGTTAGTAGAGAAACAGCCTCCAAATATTTTTATGCCCAGAATAACCATCCCAGTTCTTGTTTTTTAATATTGTAATGGGAGTCTCCATTGTGCCTGATGAACTAAGAGACTGAATAAATACACGAGGGAGTAGGAATGCTGAAATAATTAAACAATTGCAGATGTTCACTCTTAAAAGCTTCTAGCTAGGGATGATGATGATGATGATGATGATGATGATGATGATGATGATGTAAAACCCTAATTTTAGCACTTGAGTGGCTGAGGCAGAAGGATTACCTTGAGTTACAGGCCAGCATGGCCTAAATAATGAGTTACATGCCAGCCTGTTATCTTCTGGGTGTGAGACCTTGTCTTAGTAGAAAATAAAAAAGAAACACCAAAAACAGAATTTTTAGAAATAAATGAGAGGTTTTTTTTCCCCCAAGTCCTGAAATAAGGGCAAGTTATTAGAAAACAGTTGAAGAAGAAAAGAAAAAAATCTTGGAAATTAAAAATAAATTGTGTGGTGCATGCCTAAGGGCAAGAAAATCAGGAGTTCAAGACCAGCCTGGACTAAGACCCTATCTTAAGTTTTTCAGAAAATAATGTCCCCCCTAACCCAAGTGTAGTGAATAGCTATGCATAGTAAAGGAAAAATAATTGATTTGGAACATAAAGTTGAAGAAAATACTTCAAGAGTTAGCAAAAATAAAAATTCAGAGACGTGTTGAGAGAAGAATGTCAGCTGCAGAGGGTTCACGTCACTCAGCCGCCACGGGCTTTAGTTTTAACTCCCCTGGATTTTTTTTTTTTTTGCATTTTGATGGCAGATAAATGCATAAAAGTCTATTCTCTAGTTAAAGTGTAAAATCCAGTGTGAAGTTCCACAGCTTCAGAATAGCCCTTCTAACTGTACAGAAGGTCACTCTGATGCATAGATTTTGGATCTGACTTATTTTGGTGTATGATGTTTTGTTTTTGCAAGTTTCTTGTAGTGAAATTTTAATTAAACTAGCCTTTAAGAGGAAATGAAATATTTTCAAACAGAGAAAAATAATAAAATATAGGTGATATGAAAGCAGAAGCAGAGACTATTTGGGGGAGGCAGGGAACCAGCAAGAGTAGGATAGGAAGGATGGAGGAAAGAGACAAATATGACCAAAGGAAAATGACACACATGCAGGAAAATACCACAATGAAACATCATTTGTATGATAACAAAATATGAATACAATTTAAGAAACTGTATATGTACCCTAATACATAGTTTTAAAGGAAATTGTTCTAGACCTTCTCAACCTCAGTCAAAAGGGCTTATCTTTGATGTGCTTGAGGCTGGAAAAAGTAAGCAAGCTCTGGCTTGAGAGATTGAAGTCTTGCCACCTTCTTAGCTAAAGGCAGGAGAAAAATGACTGCCTAGTAGGGGCCCATATCCATTCCCAAGTCTGTTCTTTTTTTATTTATTACTTTTATTTTTTTACAGTCCAGTCATTGCCTCTTCCTGGTCTCCTTCCCACAATTCCTCATTCTATTTTTCCTCCCCTGTCTCCAATAGAATATTCCCTGCCCCACACCAGGCCTCCTGACTCCCTGGGGCCTCAAGTCTCTCAAGGGTTAGGCTCATCTTCTCCCACTGAGCCCAGACCAGGCAATTCTCTGCTATATATGTGTTGGGGGCCTCATATCAGCTGGTGTATGCTGCATGGTTGGTGGCTCAGTGTCTGAGAGATCTCAGGGTTCCAGGTTACTTGAGTCTGCTGGTCTTCCTATGGGGTTGCCCTCCTCCTCAGCTTCTTCGAGCCTTTCCCTAATTCAACCACAGGGGTCTCTGACTTCAGTGCAATGGTTGGGTGTAAGTATCTGCTTCTGTCTCTGTCATCTGCTTGTTGGGCCTCTTGCAGGACAGCCATGCTAGGCTCCTGTCTGTAAGCACATCATAGCATCAGTAATAGTGTCAGGCCTTGAAGCCTCCCCTTGAGACGGATCCCAAATTGGGCCTGTCACTGGACTGCCTTTCCCTCAGTCTCTTCTCTATTTTTGTCACTGCAGTTCTTTTAGACAGGAACAATTCTGGGTCAGAATTTTTGATTGTAGGATGGCAACTTTAGCCCTCTACTTGATGACCTGTCTTTCTGCTGGAGGTGGGCTCTATGAGTTCCCTCTCCCCCTGTTGGGCATTTCATCTAAGGTCCCTCTCTTTGGTCCTGATAGTCCCAGGTCTCTTGTACTTTTTAGAGGCCCCCCTCCTCCCGTCCCCTGAGGTTGCATATTTCCATTCATTCTGCTGGCCCTCAGGGCTTTCTCCCGTCTCCCCCTCTCATACATGTTCCCCCTTTCCCCTCCCCCTCCACTCTCCCATTCGGGTCCCTCTCTCCCTCTCCCTCCCATGAGTATTTTCTTCTCCCTCCAAGTGGAATTGAAGCATCCTCACTTGGCCCTTCTGTTTGTTTGTTAACCTTCTTGAGTTCTCTGGGTTGTATCCTAGATATTCTGTACTTTTGGGGCTAATATCCTCTTATTAGTGAGTCTTTTGTTTTAGGATGAAATGTTCTGTATATATCTGTTAAATCCATTTAGTTCATAACCATTATTAGTTTCCCTGTGTCTCTGTTTAGTTTCTGTTTCAATGACCTGCCTGTTGGTGAGAGTGGGGTGTTGAAGTCTCCTGCTATTATTGTGTGAGGTTCAATGTGTACTTTGAGCTTTACTAAAGTTTTTTTTGCATATCCTGTCTGTTGGCTTGTGTCTTTTTATTGGGGAATTGAGTTCATTGATATTGAGAGATATTAAAGACAGATGATTACTAGTTTCTGTTATGCTTGTTGTTGTAGATGGCATTATGTGTATGTGATATGCTCTTTTTGGTTTTGTTGTGAGATGATTAATTTCTAGGTTTTTTTTGGTGTAGATACCCTCTTTGTGTTGGAGGTTTCCTTCTAGAATCCTCTGTGGGGCTGGATTGGTAGATAGTGTTTAAATTTGGTTTTATTATGGAATAATTTGGTTTCTCCATCTATGATGATTGAGAGTTTTGGAGGGTATAGTAGCCTGGGCTGACATTTGTGTTCTCTTAGGGTCTGTATGACCTTTGTCCAGGCTTTTCTGGCTTTTAGAGTCTCTGTTGAGAAGTTTGGTTTAATTCTGATAGGTATGCCTTTATATGTTACCTGACCTTTTCCCCTTACTGCTTTTAATATTCTTTCTTTGTTTTGTGCATTTGGTGCTTTCATTATTATGTGATGGAGGAATTTCTTTTCTGGTCCAATCTATTTGAAGTTCTATAGGTTTCTTGTATGTTTATAGGCACCTCTTTCTTTGGGTTGGGGAAGTTTTCTTCTATGATTTTGTTGAAGAAGTTTTTGGGTCCTTTGAGCTGGGAATCTTCCCTCTCCTCTATTTCTATTATTCTTAAATTTAGTCTTTTCATTGTGTCCTGGATTTTCTGGATGTTTTGGGTTAGGAGGTTTTTTTATGCTTTGTATTTTCTTTGACCTTTGTGTCAATATCTTCTAAGGTATCTACTATGCCTGAGATGATCTCTTCTCTTGTATTCTGTTGGTAATGCTTTCATCTGTAGCTTCTGACATCTTTCCTAGGTTTTCCATTTCTAGGGTTGCCTCCCTTTGTGATTTCTTTTTTTTTTTTTTAAATTTAATTTAATTTTATTTTTTTAATTTACATTCCAAATCACTTCCCCTTTCCCGTTTCCTCCCTCCCCGAAAGTCCCATAAGCCCCCTTCCCTCCCTCTTTTCTCCGTTCAACCCCCTCTCATTACTCTGTCCTGGCGTTCCCCTACATCCAGTCTTTCCAGGACCAGGGGTCTCTCCTTCCATCTTTTTAGAAATCTATTGATATGCTGATTGTGTCTAGGGTATTCTGAGATTCTGGGTCAATATCCCCTTATCAGTGACTTCATACCATGTGTGATCTTTTGTGATTGGGTTACCTCACTAAGGATGATATTTTCAAGTTCTGACCATTTGCCTAGGAATTTCGTGAATTCATTGTTTTTAATTGCAGAGTAGTATTCCATTGTGTAAATATACCACATCTTCTGAATCCATTCCTCCGTTGAGGGACATCTGGGTTCTTTCCAGCTTCTGGCTATTATAAATAAGGCTGCTATGAATATAGTGGAGCATGTGTCCTTATTGCATGCAGGTAAAGTCTCTGGGTATATGCCCAGGAGTGGTATAGCCGGATCCTCCGGAAGTGTCATGCCCAGTTTTCTGAGGAGCCGCCAGACTGCTTTCCAGAGTGGTTGTACCAGCCTGCAATTCCACCAGCAGTGGAGGAGTGTTCCTCTTTCTCCACATCCTCGCCAACAACTGCTGTCTCCTGTGTTTTTGATCTTAGCCATCCTGACTGGTGTGAGATGGAATCTCAGGGTTGTTTTGATTTGCATTTCCCTAATGACTAAGGATGATGAACATCTCTTTAGGTGCTTCTCAGCCATTAGATATTCTTCAGGTGAGAACTCTTTGTGGAGCTCTGTACCCCATTTTTTAATAGGGTTACTTGCCTCTCTGGAGTTTAACTTCTTGAGTTCTTTGTATATCTTGGATATTAGCCCTCTGTCGGATGTAAGGTTGGTAAAGATCATTTCCCAGTTAGTTGGTTGCCGCTTTGTCTTTTTGACGGTGTCTTTTGCCTTGCAAAAACTTTGTAATTTAATGAGGTCCCATTTGTCTATTCTTGATCTTAGAGTATAAGCTATTGGAGTTCTGTTCAGGAAATTCTCCCCTGTGCCCATATGTTCAAGGTTCTTCCCTAGTTTCCCTTCTATTAGTTTCAGTGTGTCTGGTTTTATGTGGAGATCTTTGATCCACTTAGAATTGAGCTTAGTGCAAGGAGATAAGGATGGGTCAATTTGCATTCTTCTGCATGTTGACCTCCAGCTGAGCCAGCACCATTTGTTGAAAAGGCTATCTTTTTTCCACTGGATGGTTTTAGCTCCTTTGTCAAAGATCAAGTGACCATAGGAGTGTGGATTCATTTCTGGGTCTTCAATTCTGTTCCATTGATCTACATGTCTGTTACTGTACCAATACCATGCAGTTTTTAACACTATTGCTCTGTAGTACAGCTTGAGGTCCGGGATACTGATTCCCCCAGAGGTTCTTTTACTCTTGAGAATAGTTTTAGCTATTCTGGGTTTTCTGTTATTCCAGATGAATTTTTGAATTGCTCTTTCTAACTCTATGAAGAATTGAGTTGGGATTTTGATGGGGATTGCATTGAATCTGTGTATTACTTTTGGTAAGATGCTCATTTTTACTATATTAATCCTGCCAATCCATGAGCATGGCAGATTTTTCCATCTTCCGAGGTCTTCTTCAATTTCTTTCTTCAGAGACTTGAAGTTCTTGTCATACAGATCTTTCACTTGTTTGGTTAGCGTCACGCCAAGATACTTAATATGGTTTGTGGCTATCGTAAAGGGTATTATTTCTCTTACTTCTTTCTCAGCCTGCTTATCCTTTGAGTATAGGAAGGCTTCTGACTTGCTTGAGTTGATTTTATATCCGGCCACTTTGCTGAAGTCGTTTATCAGCTGTAGGAGTTCTCTGGTGGAGTTCTTTGGGTCGCTTATGTATACTATCATATCGTCTGCAAATAGTGATAGTTTGACTTCTTCCTTTCCAATTTGTATCCCTTTGACCTCTTTTTCTTGTCTAATTGCTCTAGCTAGAACTTCAAGTACTATATTGAAAAGATATGGAGAGAGAGGGCAGCCTTGTCTAGTCCCTGATTTTAGTGGGATTGCTTCAAGTTTCTCTCCGTTTAGATTGATGCTGGCTACTGGTTTGCTGTAAATTGCTTTTACTATGTTTAGATATGGGCCTTGAATTCCTGATCTTTCCAAGACCTTTAGCATGAAAGGATGCTGAATTTTGTCAAATGCTTTCTCAGCATCTAATGAGATGACCATGTGGTTTTTTTCTTTGAGATTGTTTATGTAGTGGATTACATTGATGGATTTCCTTATATTGAACCATCCCTGCATCCCTGGGATGAAGCCTACTTGATCGTGGTGAATGATCGTTTTGATGTGTTCTTGGATTCGGTTGGCAAGAATTTTATTGAGTATTTTGCATCGATATTCATAAGAGAGATTGGCCTGAGATTCTCTTTCTTTGTCGGATCTTTGTGTGCTTTTGGTATTAGTGTAATTGTGGCTTCATAGAACGAGTTGGGTAGTGTTCCTTCTGTTTCTATTTTGTGGAACAGTTTGAAGAGTATTGGTGTTAGGTCTTCTTTGAAGGTCTGATAGAATTCTGCACTAAAACCATCTGGACCTGTGCTTTTTTTGGTTGGAAGACTTCCAATGACAACTTCTATTTCTTCAGGGGTTATAGGACGGTTTAGATGGTCTATTTGATCCTGATTTAATTTTGGTACTTGGTATCTGTCAAGAAAATTGTCCATTTCCTCAAGATTTTCTAGTTGTGTTGAATACAGGTTTTTGTAGTAGGATCTGATGATTTTTTGAATTTCCTCAGTTTCTGTTGTTATCTCTCCCTTTTCGTTTCTGATTTTATTAATTTGGATACTATCTCTGTGCCCTCTGGTTAGTCTGGCTAAGGGCTTATCTATCTTGTTGATTTTCTCAAAGAACCAACTCCTCGTTTTGTTGATTCTTTGTATGGTTTTATTTGTTTCTACTTGATTGATTTCAGCCCTGAGTTTGATGATTTCCTGCCTTCTACTCCTCTTTGGTGTATTTGCTTCTTTTTGTTCCAGGGCTTTCAGGTGTGCCATTAAGCTGTTAGTGTATGCTGTCTCCCGTTTCTTTTTGGCGGCACTCAGGGCTATGAATTTTCCTCTTAGCACTGCTTTCATTGTGTCCCATAAGTTAGGGTATGTTGTGCCTTCATTTTCATTAACTTTCAAAAAGTCTTTGATTTCTTTCTTTATTTCCACCTTGACCAAGTTATCATTGAGTAGAGCATTGTTCAGCCTCCACGTGTACGTGGGTTTTCTTTTGTTTTTGTTGCCATTGAAGACCACCCTTATTCCATAGTGATCTGATAGGAGGCATGGGATTATTTCTATCTTCTTGTATCTGTTGAGGTCTGATTTGTGACCAATTATATGGTCAATTTTGGAGAAGGTACCATGAGGAGCTGAGAAGAAGGTGTATTCTTTAGCTCTAGGATGAAATGTTCTATATATATCAGTTAGTTCCATTTGGTCCAAGGCTTCAATTAGATTCACTGTGTCCCTGTTTAGTTTCTGCTTTCCTGAACGATCCATTTCAGAGAGCGGGGTGTTGAAGTCACCCACTATTATTGTGTGCGGTGCGATGTGTGCTTTGAGTTTTAGTAAAGTTTCTTTTACGAATGAGGGTGCCCTTGCATTTGGAGCATAGATATTCAGGATTGAGAGTTCTTGATGGTGGATTTTTCCCTTGATCAGTATGTAGTGTCCTTCTGTGTCTTTTTTGATGACTTTGGGTTGAAAATCAATTTTATCCGATATTAGGATGGCTACTCCACCTCGTTTCTTGGGGCCATTTGCTTGTAAAATTGTTTTCCAGCCTTTTACTCTGAGGTAGTGTTTGTCTTTGACACTGAGGTGCGTTTCCTGCATGCAGCAAAATGCTGGGTCCTGTTTACGTATCCAGTCTGCTAGTCTATGTCTTTTAATTGGGGAATTGAGACCATTGATATTAAGAGAGATTAAGGCATAGTGATTATTGCCATCTGCCATTCTTGATGCTATCTTTATGTTTGAGTGGTTATCTACTTTTGGGTTTGATTCAAGAAGGTTATTATCTCATTTTTTCCAGGGTGTTGTTTCTCTCCCTGTATTGGAGGTTTCCACCTATTATCCGTTGCAGGGCTGGATTTGTGGAAAGATATTGTGAAAATTTGGTTTTATCATGGAATATCTTGGTCTCTCCATCTATGGTGATTGAGAGTTTTGCTGGGTATAGTAGTCTAGGCTGGCATTTGTGCTGTCTTAGTGTCTGCATGAGATCTGCCCAGGATCTTCTGGCTTTCATAGTCTCTGGTGAGAAGTCTGATGTGATTCAGATAGGTCTTCCTTTGTATGTTACTTGGCCCTTTTCTCTTACTGCATTTAGTATTCTTTCTTTGTTTAGAACATTCGGTGTTTTGATTATTATGTGACGGGAGGTATTTCTGTTCTGGTCCAGTCTGTTTGGAGTTCTGTAGGCTTCTTGTATGTTCATCGGCATCTCTCTCTTTAAGTTAGGGAAGTTTTCCTCCATAATTTTGTTGAAGATGTTTACTGGCCCTTTAAGTTGCAAATCTTCACTCTCATCTATACCTATAATCCTTAGGTTTGGTCTTCTCATTGTGTCCTGGATTTCCTGGATGTTTTGGGTTACGCGTTTTTTGCATTTTGCATTTTCTTTGACTGTTGAGTCGATGCTTTCTATGGAATCTTCAGCACCTGAGATTCTTTCTTCCATCTCTTGTATTCTATTGTTGATGTTTGCATCTATGACTCCTGATTTCTTCCCAAGGTTTTCTATCTCCAAAGTTGTCTCCCTTTGTGATTTCTTAGTTGTTTCTACTTCCTTTTTTAGTTCCTGGATGGATTTGCTGAGATCCTTCACTTGTTTGTTTGTATTTTCCTGTATTTCTTTAAGGTATTTTTGCATTACCTCTTTCAGGATTTCTTCCTGATGACCCACGTTCTCCTGCATTTCTCTGAGCGATTTTTGTGTTTCCTCCTCATGGGATTCCATCTGTTGATCCATCGTCTCCTGCATTTCTTTAAGCAGTTCTCGTGTTTCCTTTGTAAGGGCATCTAACCGTTGATTCATTTCTTTAAGCAATTTTTGTGTTGCCTCCTTATGGGCATCCGTCTGTTGACCCATATTCTTCTGCATTTCTTTATGCAAATTTTGTGATTCCTTTGTGAGTGCATCTACCCGTTGGTTCATCTCGTTAAGCGATTTTTGTGTTGTCTCCTTGTGCGCCTCCATCTTTTGATCCATGTTCTCCCGCATTTCTCTAAGCGATTTTTGTGTTTCCTTTGTAAGGGCTTCTAACCGTTGATTCATGGTCTCCTGTAACTCTTTATGAGATTTATTTGTGTCCTTCTTGTGATCCTCTAATAGCATCATGAGAAGTGATTTTAAATCCAGATCTTGTCTTTCGGGTGTGGTGGGGTATCCAGGACTTGCTGCTGTTGAAGAGTTGGGTTCGGATGGTCCCACATTACTTTGATTACTGTTAGTAACATTCCTACGTTTGCCTTTTGCCATCTGGATACCTCTGGTGTTAGTTGGTCCTGCTGCCACTGGCTGTTGGTTGGACCTCCTGTGAGCCTGCAAAGCTATTTCTGCCCCCCCTGGATTACCAGGATTCCCCTGGCACCGATTTCTGGGGCCTGCCTGCTCCTGAGTGACTTTGGAGCCCTAATGTGCTTTGCCCCAAGTGATCTTATATTGGGGAGGCCTTGCACATCTAAAGGCTCAGCCTAGTGGATTCCTGGAGCAGAGGTCGCCAAAGGGAGGCTGGCAGGCTCCTGCCCTGTGCAGGGGTGTGTGATCTCTCCTGGGGGGGGGAGGGGGCGTCCCTCTGCCAGGCAGAAGTCCCACAGCAGATCTGGCGCGCTGGTCACTGCAGATCAGCCCAGCACCTGGGAGCAGGTTACACACAAGCTGCCTGAACCCGAAGCGATATTATGCCTGTCTGTCTCTGAGCCTGGTGGTCCCAACTACCTGGTCACTGGAGCAAAGATGGCGGAGGGCACTCTCCATGGCGCTGCTCACCCTGTGGTCACGATGGCCCGCCGATCTGGCACCCAGACGACCACAGCGCCAACCCGCCCTCGGGCACAGAAGGAAGCCCCAACAGGCGGTGTCCCAAGTGATGTTATATTGGGGGGAGAGCCTGGGTACCGGTCTCTCCAGCGCAGTCCTCGGGAACAGAGGTCGCGGAAGGGAAGCTGGCAGGCTCCCTCCCTGCGCGGGGTCCCTCCACCAGGCAGAAGGTCCCACCGCGGAACTGGCGCGCTGGTTACTGCAGATCAGCCCAGCACCTGGGAGCAGGTTACACACAAGCTGCCTGAAACCGAAGCGATATTATGCCTGTCTGTCTCTGAGCCTGGCGGTCCCAACTACCTGGTCACTGGAGCAAAGATGGCGGAGGGCAGTCTCCGTGGCGCCGCTCACCCTGTGGTCACGATGGCCCGCCGATCTGGCACCCAGACGACCACAGCGCCAACCCGCCCTCGGGCACAGACGGAAGCCCCAACAGGCCGTGTCCCAAGTGATGTTATATCGGGGGGGAGAGCCTGGGTACCGGTCTCTCCAGCGCAGTCCGCGGGAACAGAGGTCGCGGAAGGGAAGCTGGCAGGCTCCCTCCCTGCGCGGGGTCCCTCCACCAGGCAGAAGGTCCCACCGCGGAACTGGCGCGCTGGTTACTGCAGATCAGCCCAGCACCTGGGAGCAGGTTACACACAAGCTGCCTGAAACCGAAGCGATATTATGCCTGTCTGTCTCTGAGCCTGGCGGTCCCAACTACCTGGTCACTGGAGCAAAGATGGGGGAGGGCAGTCTCCGTGGCGCCGCTCACCCTGTGGTCACGATGGCCCGCCGATCTGGCACCCAGACGACCACAGCGCCAACCCGCCCTCGGGCACAGACGGAAGCCCCAACAGGTCGTGTCCCAAGTGATGTTATATCGGGGGGAGAGCCTGGGTACCGGTCTCTCCAGCGCAGTCCGCGGGAACAGAGGTCGCGGAAGGGAAGCTGGCAGGCTCTCTCCCTGCGCGGGGTCCCTCCACCAGGCAGAAGGTCCCACCGCGGAACTGGCGCGCTGGTTACTGCAGATCAGCCCAGCACCTGGGAGCAGGTTACACACAAGCTGCCTGAAACCGAAGCGATATTATGCCTGTCTGCCTTTGTGATTTCTTTATGGTTTCTACTTCCATTTTTTTAGGTCTTTGACCACTTCTTTCAATTGCTTCACCTGTTTGATTGTGTTTTCCTGTATTTCTTTAAGGGATTTATTTGTTTCCTCTTTAAGACCTTCTGCCTTTTTACTTGTGTTTTCCTTTCAGTGAGTTATTTATATACTCCTTAAAGGACTCTATTATCTTCATGAGATAGGACTTTATGTCAACATCATGGTTTTCAGATGTGTTGGGTATCTAGGGCTTGCTGCGGTGGGAGAACTGGGTTCTGATGGTGACAAAGTATATTAGCTTCTGTTACTTATGGTCTTGCGCTTGCCTCTTGCCATCTGATTATCTCTGGTGTTAACTGCCATAGGTGTTTCTGTCTGTATCCTGCCTCCTATGTCCCTGTGTTGCTGCAGATCTCCTGAGAATCCTATGGCCCTGGATGTAGCAGACCCCTGGGCAGGCATGCTGATGATCTGCCCTGGTGGAAGGTGAAGACCCCCAAACCTGCTCTTAACGCCAACAATAACACAACAGTTTGTTCTGTCTGCAAAGAGCTCCAGCCAGGCCCTTGTTTCCATTTTTTTTCACAAAGAGTTATCTCATTGTTTAAGAGTTAAATAGTTCACAACTAGAAGTATACCTCAGTCTCCTGCTTAGAGGAAACAATTTTTATTTTTTTATTGAATATTTTCTTTATTTACATTTCAAATATTTCCCCCTTTCCAGGTCTTTCCTTTGGAAACCCCCATCCCATCCACCCTCCCATTGCCTCTATGATGGTGCCCTGCCCTCCCCTCCCATCCTCCTGCCCTGGTATTCCCCTACACTGGGGCATCAACACCCTCAGGCCCAAGGGCCTTTCCTCCCACTGATGTCCAACAAGGCCATCCTCTGCCACGTATGTGGCCAGCACCCGGTCCTCCATGTGTACTCTTTGGTTGGTGGTCCAGTCCCTGAGAGCTCCAGCAGGGGGTCTGGCCTGTTGACACTGTTGATCCCTCCATGGGACTGCAGACCCCCCTCAGCTCCCTTTGTCATTTCTTTATTGTTTCTATTTCCATTTTTAGATCCTGGATGGTTTTGTTCATTTCCTTCACCTGTTTGGTTTTGTTTTCCTGTAATTCTTTAAGGGATTTTTATGTTTCCTCTTTAAGGGCTTCTACCTGTTCTCCTGTTTTTTCTTGTATTTCTTTAATGGAGTTATTTATGTCCTTCTTAAAGTCCTCTATCATCATCATGAGATGTGATTTTAATTCAGGATCTTGCTTTTCTGGCATGTTGGGGTATCCAGGGCTTGCTGTGGTAAGAGAACTGGGTTCTGATGATGCCAAGTAGTCTTGCTTTCTGTTGCTTATGTTCTTGCACTTGCCTCTTGCCATCTGTTTATCTGTGGTGTTGCTGTCTCTGTCTGTTGCTTGTCCCTCCTGTAAGCCAGTCTTTTAGCACTCCTGGGAGACCAGCTCTTTCCAGGTGGAATTTGAGTATGGAAAACTCTGTCTGGCACAGGGTCATCTCCAGGCGCCTATTCCTTGGGTTTTAAAAATACATTGTGCTGTGTGTATTACTTTTATTACAGCCATTTTTTCCTTAATTTTCCTTTTAAAGTTACTTGAAGCCCATTCTCACCCATAGTGGTCCCCCGCTAACCACGACTCTTCCAGCCTGGTGTGGCTTGCTAGCTCGATGTCTGACCAGTCCTCAGGTGTATGATGTAAGTAAAGCCTGTAGGTGCTACTCAAAGGGTATTCTCTTCCTTAGGAAGAAATGTCACCAGATCCCTTGATTTTGTTCATCAAATACAGTCAGAAATGGCATGTGTGTGTGTTTGTGCATATGTGTGTGTGCATGTGTGTGTGTGTGTGTGGGTGTGTGCCTGTGCGTGTGTGTGTGTTCAGTTGTCTAGCACAGTAACAGGCAAACATTTTGACAGAGTTATAAGTATGGGCAGCTGTGGTTGGGAATCCAAGTAACCAGATTATATTTCAAGCCATTGCAGGCTACTGAAGAAAATACACCACTAAACCTGTTTTCTTATCTGTGAGGCCTACTAGTACCAGCTGCCATGAGCATTAAATAAGGTTCATCATGATATACCATAAACCACAAGGCAGCAGACCAAATTAAAGACTCCTTTGCAAGCAGTTTATTTATGATGGCTTGGTTAGATCCTGTCCTACCATTTTCTGATGCTAGAAATGGAGACATCACAGTTAAGAAAAGAATGATCCTGCTGTGGATGTCTTAGATTTAAGACTGAAAACTTGAGCTCCCAGTGTGGGTGGTAGGGCAGATAGGTAGAGAGAGCAAGCAAGTCTACAATGAAGTAGTAGAAAGGAAGACGGTGCTTCCTCCTTCTCCATTTTTCTCCCACCATCCCAAGACAATAGAGTCCTTACTCTGAGGGAAAAGAGCTTCTTAGATTTGTGTTCATCCTCATAGCTGACAAATGATTGTTTCATTCTCAGCACATTGCAAAGGAACAAATGCTACAGCAATATAATGAGGAGAGTACAATCTTAGGGATAACTCAGGATGTCTGTGGTCCTATGATTAGTAGTTGACAAAACAGACTTTAAGATGTGTCTCCAAATAGTCAATAATCTGCAGTTTATTTAACCAATGATGAGAAATCACAAGGCTACCCCAAGGTCTGAGGAAGAAGGGCCCTCAAGAAGTTCAAACAGGTCAGTGGGGTCAGAAAAGGCGGCACACATTCATAGAAAAGAGTATGTATGCCAAAGGTAGCATAGTTGGGATTTTAAATAAGGGCAACTGTACCCGAAGACCCAGGAAGAGAGCAGCACTTTCATTCATATATATATATATATATATATATATATATATATATATATATATGTTTTAAGATTTTTTTATTTTATTTATATGAGTACAATGTTGCTGTCTTCAGACACACCAGAAGATGGCATTTGATCAAATTACAGCCCCCAGCAGTTTCTTAGATGTCACACTCTTCCTTTGAGAACAGAGGTTATATCTACCAAGTCATGGTACATCTGAAACCCAGTGCTGCTGTGCAGTGTGTACTTGCTCCTCTTCACCCCCCCTTAGAGGAAGACAACCATTGAAAGTGTGATGGAGAGGCTGTCAGTAAGTGCCTGCCATTCAAGCATGAGAAACTGAGTTTGGATCCCCAGCACTCCGATAAAAAGTTGGGCACGGTGGTGCATATCTGTAACCCCACCCCTAGAACTCACTGGTATGGTAACCTAATTAAAAAGTGGACTCCATGTTCAGTGAGAGACCCCATTTCAAAACGTAAGGTAGAGAGCAATTGAAGTTCGACCACTGGCCTCCACGTGCAGTTGCATGCATATATGCACATACCTACACATACATGCAGCACAAATGCATAGGCATAGGTGTCAAAACTTTGTACCTGTAAAGAAGCTGGGCTGTCTCTTTGGGAGAGTAGGTTGTGCCATGGAAGAATGTAATTATGCCTCAGTCTTTTCCTCATGTTTTCACCTGCTGTGTCTTAAATATGTCTGAGCCTTCCAGTACTCCCATCTCCTTCTGCCCTGTACAAGCAAAACTTCTCTTGTGTTACCCCCCTGGAATAGACTAATTCAAGTTACAGGAAAATAGGCCTTTGGGAATGTATTTCAATTGAAGAATGACTACCTGGTAGTTATGAAACCCTGGGTTCCAGCCCAGCCCTGGGTGGGGAAAGATTCATTTTATAAAATACATTTTTGCATTTTGCTGTGATGGGGACATTTAAAGCAAAAGTTTGAGCTATTAAAAAAACCTCCTGTAATCTGAAGCTTACTAATTGTCCCCTTGTTTATTGATTAGAATAATCTGTTGCAGATTAGAATGATGACAGTATAAACTCAGTAACATTCAGTCATATGAATCAAGACACGTACAAACTCAGTCATGTAAATCAAGTATGTCTCTCATCACTTGAAGAGACTACTCAAGGTTTGGAATAGGAATAATCCTTAGGCTCTGGGGCCCACACAGCCATCCATCCAATCTTGAGCCACCAAGGGAAGAGTCGCTCTTCCTACTGTCTCTGCTCATCTGGGCCGAGGTTCTTCTGCCCAGCATCTCAGCTCCCTCCAGATACGTCAAGGCCTCCAGTTGAGTGAAAGCCAAGCCTTTACAGTGTTGACTGAAGAATCTTAATTTGAGAGAGATAAAGGGGCTTTCTCTAGTTAGTGCCAGGGGAGGGCTGCTGACTCGGTGGGTCTTGTGGCCATTTGACAGCTGTTTTATGTCTCCTACCCATCACCTATAGAATATTTTTAGTTGGTGAAATTTACTTGGAGAGCTCTGAAGTGTTCATCCTCCATTATCTCCATTCTAATCCTAACTCATATGTGTCTCAAATACACCCTGTACATATAGTCTAAAGTTAATTATATATTTATAATAACTTCATACACAAAACAAAATTTGAAAGTATGAAACTTGTAGCATCATATCATAGTCATGATAAAACCTGTTATTTTGTTCAATTAATAAAAATTATAAAAAAGTGGAGACAGTACTCAGAAAGTGTCATGCCCTTTACAGGTAGGGAGCTTATGTAAGGTTTCCAGAAGGTATGTAATAGAAGCTCAGTAAAGTGCTCACTCACTTCATTCATCTACTTCATCCACCTGAAGCTATGAAGACAGTAGAGGAAAAACAAGGAGGAAATTCTCACTGTGGCTTCCCTTGCCACTGTGGACTACAGAAAAGGCTTGTTCATATACAAACAGGCAGCAGGCCCACTGCGAAGACCTGCTCAGAGAGGGAAGAGCAAGAGCCTACTGTTTCTATGTGAGTAGGGAAGCAGAGAATGAAGCCAGCCTGCCTGCTTCATTTAGACACTACGCGATCATGCACCTGAAATCTAAGCTACTTCTGGTATTCTAAGTCCTGGCTTAGGGAACATTGCCTTGATTGAAAAACTTTAGTTTTTATATAGTGACCATACCAAGGGCATAGGCAGACAGGTTTCATAAAAGCCTTCTTCAAGAAGATGTTTTTATGCATATATGTATTTGTGTGCCTGAGTATGTGTGTGTATGTATATGACCGAATGTATGTAGGTATCCACAGGGGCCAGAAGAGGGTTTTGGATTCCCTAGAACTGGAATCACAGGCAGCTGTGAATTGCCTAATTTGGGTGCTAGCAATTGAACCTGGGTTCTCTGTACAAGCAGCAAGTGTTCTTAACTTCGACACCATTCTCTGCAGCCTCCCAAGTCCATAGTCTTTTTTTATATAAGAATTTGGGGTTAGGTTGGCCACAGCTCTGGAAAATCTCAGGTTCCCCTTTTGTTGGTTGTACCTTTCAGAATCAAGAGCCACTGAGAGAAGATGACTCTGATTTCATCCTAACAGAAGGTGACCTCACCTTGACCTATGGAGATAGCACCGTGACAGCAAATGGTTCCTCAAGCTCCTACACAGCGTCCACAAGTCTCGAGTGTGGTCGGAGAACAAAAAGCAGCTCTGAGGAAGTGCTTGAGGGAGACCTGGGAATGGGAGACCAGAAGGTTTCCAGCCGGGGAACCCCCCTCGTGTTTCCACTGCAGGAAAATGCATGACTTACCTGTAAATCCTGAGGGATCAGGGAGCCTCTCATAAGGGTGAGGATGGCCAAATGCCCCAGTGTGTGATGTGTTGCATTGATCATGTTAAAACTAATGCTTCTGTTTCAATGGGGCCTGAAACTATCTTACCACTCAAAACTTAACCCAGGACTCAGATGGTAAAGCTGAAGTGTCTCTAAATTAAAGACAAATGCAGACTTAGTCCCACTTTTTCACATAGTAATACACTGTTTCAGAGTTAAAACAACAGCATGCTTTAATGGTCTTTCACTTCATCCTCCTGTAGCATCTGAGCATGGTGGGGCAGATAAGGGGCTTCATCGCTATGCTATAGTGCCAGTCTAGCTGACTCAAGAAACATTAAGTTGGGAGAACAAGTTAGACAAATGACAGTGAAGAAAAGAAACTGAGATCAGAATTCCAATGGTGTCAGATGCTGGCATTGCAGCAGACGGTGGAGCCTCTGGCCCTGAAGACTTACACAGCTACATCCTACTGTCGCAGTCTTGCCTGTTCTACTTGTGTTGCTCCTAGACTGAGGATTAAGAAGCGGAAGTGTGTCCATAGGCTGGGGCCTTAGCTCAGTGGGAGAGTACTAGAGTACTTGCCTACAGCTCACCAGACCCTGGGTTCCATCCCCAGCACTGCAAAAAGTATGTGTGTGCACAGGGGTTTTCCAAGAGCATTTCAATATGGGAGGTGGGGGAAGTCTAGTTCCTTCTCTGGGAATCTCTATAAAAGAGTTAGTGAAATGTTTAAAACCAAAGGCAAATCCTGTTCTGTTCTGTTTTAATTAAACTGAGGGCAGGAGGTACTGGGAAACTGCTGAAGATACCATGGCAGTACTCACTTGACTTGTGAGCCTACCATGTAAGCCCATGGCCTAGAAGGTAACTGATATGGACTGAGGCGTGTCCACCACAGGGTTTAAGATAGCATGGATATTGCTGTTATCTGGGGAAGAGAACGCAGCAAGAAACAGAAGTGGCCATAGACTATAGTTCGAGGAAAGAGATTTTAATGTGAAAAACATAACCTGCGAAGAAAAAATGGAAGTCTTTATTTTTATTTTACATAAATTTTGCTTTAAAACATCCAAAAGAGGTAATTCCAAAATCACACTACATAAAATATTGAACTTTCTTTGTTATAAATTATAAAAATATATTTGTTCAAACAAATGCTGAGTTTCCAATGCCAACAATCTTTAGGACAAAAACTTCAATACTTAGAATAATTACTTTCCCATTGGTACTGTTTTCAACACCTAGAAGATGAAAATCATTCTGGTGCTTTGTTTCAACCTGAACTTTTGTTACTAGAAATACATATCCAAAGCCTTTTAAACGAGTTAGTATTTCTGCTCTTTCAGGATAGACAGGAATGTCCAAAAAACAAAACAAGTAAGCAAACAAACAAAAGACCCCCAAATCTGACTTATTAAAACTATTAGGCAACTGGCATTTTGATTACACCTTCTTTTGTGAAATTTGATGACTCCAGGAATCAAAAATGAGTCATCTCCTTGTGTATGAGTTGGTGTTGGTCAAGGAGCATCCACTGTAGCAACCTTTCTGTGGGCCAGGTCTTGTTGCCATTTTCCACTTCTGAGTGTTGAACCTTTTCTTCCAGCCTGGCTTTGTTTACTTTCTTCAGGAATTATGTTTGCTATATTCAGCTGTGTTCCAATAAGTAGGGCCGTGTCTGCCTAAAGTCTGAAGTAGAAGATGAAGCAGGACAAGGTTTAGTCAGATTAATCCTGCAGACTGGAGAACTTCTGGACACACTATGGGGATTCCTTTGCTGTGGACAATGAACTGCCCTAAGATTTTCCTAATGAGAGCTTCTCCAGAAAGCACTACAAAGCTTCACATCATCTGAGATCTAGTGGTCAAAGACAGTACTATTTTTTAAATGTTGCTTTAACCGACTGGCTTTTTCTTCAATCCCAGATGAAACCCTGCTTCTGTAAAGCTTTTTCTAAAAGTTCTTTTCTTGGTGGTGAAGTAGTAGCGGCATCGCAAGCAGCAGTGAGCTCACTGCCCTTTAGATCATTTCTTTCCATTGCTCAATCTCTAACTCCAGCTTCCTGAGTTTCTTGAATGTTCATAGTCTTATCATGAAAATACAGCTTCATCATTCAAATCTTCTCAGCATACATTGTGTGACTTGGTTTTCAAGTTTCTATATGACTTCAATATTCTCCACCATTTCCTTGTGTGCTTTAAAGCTGTTCTCTCAAGATTTTTATGGGAAAGGCCCCACATGCTCAGTCTGGTCATCTCCCTTGTATGGTTTCCTGTCAGGTAATTTCCTGTATCAATCATCTGCTGTTTCTCAGTGTTTCCTTTTGAGGGGAAGAAATTCAGCATTCTCCATTAGGATTTGTTGCTGATGATATTCATAATCATTCAGATGAATAGTTTCCTCTCTGTACCTCACTTCCGTTTTGCCCATTCTCTGGGAGCCTATGTTTACATCAGTTCTCCTCAAAGAATTCATAATGGCTGTGGTTGATTTTCATTCTTCTCATTCATAAGTTGATGAGGACAGGCCTTTATATAGTCATGCTCTTGTTCTCTATATAGTTGTACTGAGTAAGCTTAGTCTGCAGCATGACTTTGTAAATTCTGTACATCATCTTTCTCCTATTTCAGTAGATTCTTGTTCCTTCATCATAAGCCCCCTTCTCCTGAAGTCTAGCACTTCCCTCCTGGAGGATTCTAGTTGCTCCCTGAGTTGCTTAGCAGATCTGCAGATCACCCACAGCACCTCCCAGCTTCAGATTCTGTGTTTTCACATTTTCCCAAGCTACAAGGTTTCTCCTGGGAGGGACAAGTAGCTCACCCAGAGAGTTTAAAACAGAAACTATACTTTATTCTTTCTTTGTTCTTTTACTCTTCGATTCTCCATGTAATTAATGAAAGCTAAAAGTAGTATTCCATTCTGTGTATACTAAGTGAGAAAGGCATTTGCCATTGAGAAAAAGCTTGCTTGAGACATCTTTATTTCCTAGGTATTCTAAGAGACAGTTTTGCTTTCTGCCATCAGATCTGGAACTATCCCATTCATCCAGTCTCCATCATTGGGATATCTGATGAGCCCATTTTAGCAATGAAACTCTTAGAACAGCTGCTGTGATACAAACATCTCCATTGAGGCCCCAGAGCTGCAGAGTCAGTACCACCCTCTGCAGTCCTATAATCAGCACAGGCACCAAACGAAACAGCACACATTGGAGCTGCCTGCCCCTCCTGCATTGTGGACTTCTACTCTGCCTGATGAGGCCAGCTGTGCTCCATAGAAGTCTTAAGACCTATATAGAACTTCAAACATTGAACTGATGCATACATGCAATATTAGTTGCTATATGAGGAAAAAGGGATCAAGTAATGAAACATAACCTGGTAGAAAATTCTGTCTTCTAAAAGTTTAGAAATTCGTGTGTCTTAATGCTGAGTGTCATGCAAAGAGAGATCATTTTCTTGGTACATAGGCTACTGCAGCTGCTTAATATGGACATGGTTTGAAATGTAGCATTTTAGTTTAAATTTCTTTCTGGATGAGCTGTCATATATTACCTACTCTTAATGTAGGTCAAGTATTGAGAGAAATTGGAAAAAGTTTCATCCCATGTCTTAACAATGCTAGCAGTTTTGGTAGCCCAGTTTCTAAAAGATGCTTTTATAACGTGGTGTGGTTTTCCTTGTTGCATACAGAATAGTGTCCCACAAGCACTAGGACATCACTAGTGACATTGCCTATTTAACTCTCTTATCAGCCCAGTCTTAGCATAATCCTGTTGTGTTTCTCTTAAAGGGTCTTATAATCTTCATTACATTGACATAGTAAAATATGAAAGCATTGGCATTTGCTAAGACAAAAAGAAAACTAGGATTTTGATTATTCAAGTCTTTGTTCAGTGAATGAAAGTGAATTATTTTGAAACATGGTCCTGATCCTTGCTTACAAAATGTTGAGACTCATCCTGACTTCCCAGGAGTCCTGCAAAGGTGAAGCTACTTGTAGAAGAGGTTCTACACTGAAGTGTTGTCCCTATATTGCATGAAGAAAAGTGGAATGCCACAAAGCCCAGAAACTGCTTACTTTGAAGCCAGCTGTCTGGAACCAGACGGGAATTGCTGAGTAATGGGCAGGTTTGTCTGAGAAAGTTATCCAAGTCATCCTTCACACCTGTTCATTCTGAGTTGAGGGAGATGGCAACTAATGGAATGCAGAAGGGTTGAAAGCCTTTCGGATAAGTTTATAAAGAATCCTGTTTGAAAGGAAGCTTAGTTGAAGGAATGACCTACTAAGTGATTGTTTATTTTGTAATTGTTAGTGACCAAAAAACCAAACAAACTGATTCCTAATGCAGGCTAGGTCACTGTAGAACTTTTGTGCTCATTTTTCAGAGTTCAAGGTTGTCTTCTGTATGAAAATAGACTTGAAGGAGAGAGGAGGGTGATTCTTCTATTCACATAGAGGACTTTCAAACTTGTCATCTTCATTCCACCTTGGGGGTAGGAAAGGGAGTATTTGTCTTTGACTAATCAAGCTTCTGAGTAGTTGGACACAAAGGATGCTGGGAAGCTATCATTTCAATTCAATATGGAATTAAATTAGTAGTCCATTTTGTGGTCAAACTTTGTCTTATTAGTCCCCATGTCTTATTCCACAGAATAAGAATGTTCCTATTTACTTCTAGCAGCATGGGGGGGGGTGTCACTATCGTCACATACCGGCTGTGGTATAGCTTTGACAGAGAGAATATAAAAACCCACTCATTCCTTTTCATAATCCTTCTGTGGGAACTACCTGGAAATCCTAAGCTTTCCTAGAGAAGGAAATCCCACACTCAAAGAAGATTGTGTGTTTCTTCCTAGCAACACCAAAGACTGAGTATATCAACTGCAATCATCCAGGGTACTTCTTAGAGTGACCATGATGGCTTGGAGCCAAACAAATCACACTATGATATCAAGTGTCTCATCAAGCAAACAGCAAGGAGCACCCTGGGTTGGATCCCCTAGACCTCCAAATGCCTTGTGGTTCCATAGACATAAGATCTCTTTCGAGGAAAAAAAAGTTATCTCTGCTGTAAGTGAGCAATTCCATCCAGAGCAAAGATCTCCCTCATATTGCTCCAGCATAGCTTCTCTTTTGCCTTGTCTCCAGTGGAATTGAATGTAATCATGTCAGATATTTAATGTGAACCACTGGTTCCCAGCTACAGAGACACCACTGAGATCAGAAAACAATTGTGTAACTCACCAGAGGTGCAGACCATCCTCCTGTAATCTACCTTATTCTCAGTATGAGTTCTAAGAGAATAAAAGTAGCCACGAGCTGACAGCACCATCTATCTAAAATGTCAGCTGTAAGGAGGGCTGCTAGGGTGGTACCTTGCTGAGCTGATAGTTATAGCAGGCAGGGCACATGGGTTTGACAGTCTCACACCTGCATTTTGATGATGACTCAACTAAGGTGGGGCAGGCCCTCCTGTGTATTGAATGAGAGCTCTTTTGTTGTTTTTAAGTGAGACTCTGACTTGCTAGCATCAGCTGCTGTTTTCTGATGTAGTAAGTTGAATCTAATAGCCAAGTTTACTTTAGAAACAACACATCTGAATGCTGCCTTTGTCTCTTTGATACCTAAAATGACCCCCCCCTTTTAAAATCTAGTTTGAACAACCCACAGAGGAGTGTCATAGGAATGAGTGTGCTTATGTCAAACCATAAAACCATTATTTGACAGTACTTTTAAAAAAGGACCTAAACACAAAATTTTTCCCATTTTCAGTTTTCATAGACATTTATTAAATTAGAAGATACATCTTATCACCAATTGCTGACAAATTGTGAAGAGCAAAATCAATTTTTAATGTTCATTTTATTCTCCTAAGCAGGGTATGCTATAAATATGGCTCATTTGGAACATATGAGCCGTCATATTTTGTCCACCCAAGCATTGGGGAGCATTACAAGGAGGGTCTGTCCGCTCTGCTGCCTTTTGAGAAGGCCTGGAGTAGAGATGAGAGGACACAGCACAGGACACCATCTTCTCACATCACCATTAGAAGGACACAAGAGAATATTTAAATGTCCCAGTACACCTTCAACTCTTGGCCTGTGGAAATTTGTCTGGACCTGTGTATGCTGTAAAAAAAACAAAACAAAACAAACAAAAACCCTGAAACTGAAAAGGAAGCAGAGACTTGCATGAAGTACTGAAGGTTTGGGGTTGACAGCACTCTCAGAAAGCAACTTTCCTGGTGTTCCTGGATAACTTCCTGCATGGGTGTCTGGGGTCTGACTGTGATGATTCTATTTACAGGCCTTGAGGGAACAGAGGATGCTTTTCTGTTTTGTGGGTAGTCAATCTGTGGATGTATAAGTTAAATAAAAGCACTCATTTAAAGTGTAACTTCACAGTAGGACCATTGCCTCCTAGGTTTTCTTTACTTTTTAACCTAAATCCACCTAACCCTCCCTTTTTGGGCATGCTTTACTATGCCCACTAAAATAATTAAATCAGAAGACCATAAAGATTCATTGACTATCTGGAAAGAAATTTCCTAAAGTAGAATAGGGAGAATTTAACATGCAATGATGGGACTTTCTGGGGGAACTTTTTATAGAGAGCTGACATAGTATTTGGGGAGAATTTTATAGAAGATAACAAAGTGTGTTTTAACTGTGAAAATTAAAGACATGGAATTATCTGCAACCTTTATGTGCAATAGGGAAACTGCAGCAGGAGCATTGCTGTGCTCGCTGCCCCTCACTGTTTACTCTCGCCTTCCTAGAGCTGTTTAGATTGTAAAGCTAGCCTCATGTTTCCTGTCCTTTACTGATACTTAACATGTTTTTCTCTAAGTTTTTTTTTTTTTTTTTTTTTTTTTTACAAAATTCAAAATAAAAAGATTAACTGGCTGAGCTAATGAGTTTTGTGTTTTCAGAGTGCCCTCTGCTGTGTGTATATAGTGGGATCTTACTTCCATCATGTTTCTTTTTCTCACGAAGCAGTTACTTCATTTTTGGAACCATTTCCCTCCAGGGAATTCATTCAAACCATAGTTGGCAAGATCTACGTGGACCCTAAGCAAATCCAGCCTGCAGCTTCTATTTGTAAATGTAGTTTGATTGGCATCCATTACCCCAGTTGCTTAGCATGCTATCTAGAGTTGCTTTATGCTCCAGTGAGGGAGCTGAGGACTCATAATACAGATTCTATGGCACATAATGCTGAACTATTTACTATCTGACCTTTTAGTAAGAAAACCCTTGCCCATTCCTGAGTTGGATAATCGTAAACATTCAGCTTTGGAATAGGGTATCATGGGTGTCAGAGAGATCACTCAGGCTAAGAGAACTTACTATGCTTGCATAAGATGAGGAAGCAGTTCCCAGCTCCCACACAGACCAGCTTATAACCACCTGTAACTTCACTTCCAGGAGATTCAATAACCTCTTCTGAATTCTGCCAGTATTGCACAAATGTGGTACACATAAACTCATACAGGCAAACACACATACACATAAAGCTTTAGGGGCAAAGAAGACTAGGGTATCATTTGGACATACTGGTACACACCTGCAATGCCACACTTAGTAATCAGGGACAAGTTTGAGACCAGCTTCAACTGTACAGACAAGGTTGACACTGGGGTCTGTAAAATCAATGGCAACATCCTTTTGGGATTTTTAGAGTTAAAAGAAACAGTTTAAACTTGGCCTTAGCCTAGGACTCCTATTGCCACTAAGAGTCTCACAGGCTGAGTGCAGAACCCTGAAGAATGCTCACCAGGAGTTGGCAACATGAATCTGTGAGACTGACTGACGGGTATAAATCTGACATTGTAACTTTATGGTATCTTGCAGGATGACTGTTAAAATTCTTGAATCCAAGTGATATAGAGACGGCTCAGTGGTTAGGAGCACTGGCTTCTCTTCCAGAGGACTGAGATTTGATTCCCAGCACACATATGGAAGCCTAAAATCATCTGTAACTCCAGTTCCAAGGGATCTGACTCCTTTTCTGGCTTTCATGGGAACTAGGCATGCAGATGGCACAAAGACATATATGTAGATAAAACACCCACACATGTAAAATCCATTTTTAAAAAGGAAAAATTTTGAACCTTATATACAGTTTCCTTCATGGTTCTTATAATCCTTTTATATAGACTACCTTTATCGAATTTGTACAGTTACCAAAATCTGCTTAGCTCTACCCCCAATCCTGTCATTAGTATGATGCTACAGTCATTTAACTGCAGAGTTACAAAACCACTAGATAGAAAAATTTGAAAACAAAATTTTAGTTTATTACAACTCTCTTACCCACCAGAGAAAACTGTTTAGAAAATGGTTCTACAGGAAGACTGCTAATTGAAGGAGAGCTGGATGAGGCCTTTACAAAACAATACCAGTCAGACGATTTATTTAATATGAAGTAATTTAATCAAGATAGATGTAACTGCACTTGGCCCTTATTCACATTGATGGTTTTGTCCAGACATCTGCTGATGTGAAATGGAAGCAGATCACATCTCTTTATTATTGTGAGGATGCCTTGTTGAAACGGCTCAAACTGCGCCAAGTTCAGCCTGGGAAGGAACGTTCTTCCGATTTTAGGGTCACAAAGATCCACATTGCACTGTCACTTCCTTTCTGGAAACTTCATCTCAGTCAGCGTGTCTGTCATTATTCAACAGCTGGTGATGTTCCTGAGCAGCAGGTTTGCACAGCAGTTGGTACCAAATCAGTCCCAGCATCTGACAGTGTGATAGATTGCCTCCACCGTGCAGCCTCTCCAGTGCTGGTGAAGCATGATGAGCTCACCTGTTTATGGCCACCGACCTGGAAGGGAGAAAAGAAAGGATGCTTGACCTTCACAGAAATCCACAGTCTGTTGAACCTTGGTGATTTAAACTATAGTTTTCTTTATCTGAGTTATATTATTGAGTATTGAGAGTGCATACCAAATCAGTACCTAGTATATCCAATTGGTAAAAACAGACAAGGAGAAAATGTGACTTGAGGTGTTTAGTGAAGGTGAATAGAAGAAGATAATACACCCCCTCTGCAAATATTGCTGTGCTTTAAACAGCTACCAATGTGGGATGTTTGTTGAAAAGAGCTTTCTGGAACTCTGGAAAACAGGTAGGCTATCTGCAAATCTTCATCTCTCCCTGTGTGTCCAAATCTAACTGCTCCCACATTAATCCACAGGTCTGCAGTAGAACACCTGCTTCAGCCTCCCTTCCTTGCCTGCTCCCACCTCCAGTGGATGCCACAGATCTCTCTCACTCCATAAACTCCTTCCCCAACTCATTGCTTTATCCTAGCACTCAACTTGAGCAGGTATTCCCTGGGAACATGCAGGCCACTCCTGCCAGGGAAGCAGGGAAGCTGCAGATCTTTACTTATCTCTCGGTTTCTACAAGTACAATATCCCAGTCTCATCGCCAGCTCTATAGCACACCTTCTGCTGTGGACTCCTTGTGGATGGAAATGAATAAAACAGTTCAAGATGTAAAAGTGAAAATAGAATTAATAAAGGAAGCGCACACTGTGGGAAATCTGGAAATGGAAAATTTAGGAGCTCAGGCAAGTTTCACCAACAGAATACAATAAAGGAAATGGATACATGAATCAAAAAAGTGTCAAATCTAAAACTGCCACGAAACTTCAGGGAATACTGGGAAACTATGAAAAGACCTAATCTAAGAGTAATAGGAACAGAGAGAGAAGAAACACGGGCCAAAGACACAGGAAATATATTCAATAGAAACATAGGAGAACATTTCTCTAAGTTAAGGAGATGTCTATCAAGGTACAAGAACCATATAGAACATAAAATGGGCCTAAGAAGCAAGAGGGTGTAGCCATTTTAATATCTGACAAAATAGACTTTTAGGAAAGGATAATACATACTCGTTAAAGGGAAAAATCCACCAACATCTATGCCCCAAACACGAACACACTGACATTCATACAGAAACACTTCTACAGCGTAAGTCACATACTGACCCTTACACACTGATAGTGGGAGACTTCAATACCACACGCTCATCAATGACAAGTCAACAAATCATTCAAAAAAAAAAAAAACCAAACCTAAACAGAAATACTAGAACTAACAGACATTATAAACCAAATGGACCTAACAGATATTTGCAGACCATTTCACCCAAACCCAAAAGAATACACCTTTTTCTCAGCGCTTCATGGAACTTTCTCCAAAACTGAGCACATACTCACAAACTAAGTCTTGACAGATGCAAGAAAATTGAAATAACACTAAGCATCTTATCAGAACATCATGGGTGAAAGCTGGATTTTAACAACACAGAGAGCCTACACACTCACAGAAACTAAGCAACTCTCTACTGAATGAAAAATGGGTCAAGACATAAACAAAAAAGAATAAAGACTTTCTATAATTCAAAGAAAAATGAATATACAGCAAACACACAATTATGGAACACAATGAAAATGGTGCTAAGAAGAAACCTCATAGCACTAAGTGCTTACGTAAAAAAATTGAGACATTAGCAACTTAACAGTTTACCTGAAAGATCTAGAAAAAAGAAGCAAGCACACCCAAGAGGAGTAGATGGCAAGGAATAATCAAACTCAGAGCTACAATCAGTAAAAATAGAAACAAAAAATGATACAAAGAATCAATGAAACAAAGAATTGTTTCTTTGAGAAAATCAGTAAGACTGACAAAACCTTATCCAAATTAACTAAAAGGTGGAGATAGAATATCCAAATTAACAAAATCAGAAATGAAAAGAGGGGCATAACAGACACTAAGAAAATCCAAAGAATCATTAGATCATAATTGAAAAACTTGTACTGCACTAAATGGAAAAAAATCTAAGAGAAATGGGCAATTTTCTCAATAGATACCACTTATCAATGTTAAATCAAGATCAGATAAGCAATTTAGACAGATCTATAACCCCTAAAGAAATAGAAATACTCAATTAAAGTTTCCAAGTCACAAAAGCAAAACAATAATAACAACAACAAAACCCAAAATGGAAAGATCGCTCATGCTCATGGATCAATAGTATTAGTATAGTAAAAAAGAAAAAAAATGCCCATCCTACCAAAAGCAACATACAGATTCAACATAATCCCCATCAAAATTCCAACACAATCCTTCACAGATCTTGAAAGGACAATTTTCACCTTCATATGCAAACACAAGAAAATCAGAATAGCTAAAACAATCCTGGACAATATAAGAACTGTGAGAAGTATCAACATTCCTAATTTGAAGTTGTACTTTGGAGTATGTTTATTATCATATTATAATAAACACATGGCATTGGCACAAAACTGATATAATGATCAATGAAATAGAATTGAAGACCCAGATATAAAACCACAGACCTATGGAAACTGGATTTTTGATAAAGCTAGAAACACACACTGGAAAAAAAGACATCATCTTCAACAAATGGTGTTACTCTGTATACAACTGGATACTCTGTATAGAAGAATGCAAATAGATCCATATTCATGACCCTGAACAAAACTCAAGTCCAAATGGATCAAAGACCTCAACATAAAACCAGATACACTGAATGTGATAGAAGAGAAAGTGAAGAATAGCCTTGAACTCATTGGTTGATGAAAGGACTTTCTGAATAGAACACAGATAGAGCAGGCACTAAGATCAACAATTAATAAATGATCTCGTGAAACTGAAAGCCTTCTGCATTGCCAATGGCACCATCATTCAGACAAAGCAGCAACCTACAAAATGGGAAACTATTTCTACCAAGTATACATCTGATAGAGAGCTACTGACCATAGTCTTGTTAGCCCAGACACCTAGGGTAAAAGTAGTGATAAAATGACTCCTAATGATACTCTGCTATACTCAAAGATCAGTGCCTTATTCAGCCAGCATCAGAGAAGTTTCCTCATGCAGCAGATGGAACAAATACAGAGACCCACAGCCAGACATTACACGCAGATGGAGACCTTGGAACACAGAGCTTTAATTGTGATGTCTCCATTAAGTCCCTCACCTCAAAGCTCAAAGAACGCTGCAGAAGAGTCAGAGTGTAAGAGCTAAAGGGATGGAGGACCAGGAGAACAAGGCCCTCTAAAGCAACATGAGCAGAGCTTATACAAACTTATAGAGACTGAAGTACTAAGTGCAGGGCCTGCATGGATCTACACTGGATTCTCTGCATATATATTATCATCCAGTTTAGTGTTTTCGTGAGAATCCTGAGTGTGTGAACAAGTGGATCTGATTCTTGTGCCTTCTCTTGGACTTTTTCTTCTGCTGGTTGGCCTTGTTCAACTTTGATGCAATGGATTTATCTCATTTTATTTTGTATGATCTTATTATATTTTATTTTGTCATGTTCTTTTCTAATGAGAGACAGAAAAGGAGGAGAGAGGAGGTGTGGAGGAACGGGGAAGAGCAGAGGGAGGGGAAACTATTATCAGGATATAGTGTATGAGCAGAGAATCTATTTTCAATAAAAGGAGGCCAAAAGAAAAGAGCTTTCTAAGGCATACTGGGTAGATGGGGAAAGAGCTGGGATTCAAACTACACTTTTAGTTAAAAGGCATGTAACCACCCATCCTTCCCTGGGTACTGGCTCATGTGTGAAACACACAAAAAATCATGCTGACAACAACCAGCCAGTGAAGAAGTCTAAGAAGTTGAAGAAGTCAGAGCAGCAGCAGCAGCAGCAGCAGCACGTGCAGTGCGCGCAGCAGCTCACGCAGCAGGCCTGGCTGTTTACCCCTACAGCATCTGAAAGTTTTTCTTCTTTCAGTCCAACCCATTTCTTGAGCGACTGTGTGAGCAGCAGCGGTGAGAGCACGTGTGCTAGTTCTGCCACCAACTTAGTTAACACTCACACATCCATGTATTGTATCTTAGTCAAAGCCGCTTCATATTCCTCCCCTCCAAACCTTCCCTTTAATGCCCCCCTTTCCCATTCAACTACGTGTTCTCTCTTATTTCTTGAATACATACTGAGTCCCTTTAGTGCCGCTAGTTTGTGCATGGGTGTGGGACCACCTACTGAAATCTGCACTCCTGAAGAAAACTGACTGTCCTTCTCCCAGATAGGGGTGGGAGTTTGTGAGCCCCTCCCCCAGCCATTCTGGGATCTTATCTGGCTTGTTTTTGTACAGGTCTTGTGCGCGGTGCAGCTACTATGAATTCACATAAGCAACGGCACTGTCATGTCAGGCAAACACCGCTTCTCTATGGACATTGCCCTCTGGATTTTACAATCTTTCTACTCCCTTTTCAAAAATTACTCCCCCCGCGACCCATCAGGGGTAATTAATAGAATACTAGTGCTAGGTTCTCCCCTAGAGTCTATTGAACATGAGTTTTTATCTCAGTTAGTGATGCCAGGTATGGGTTCTGTCTTGTAGAGTCAGCTTTAGTCAGAAAGTAGTCACTCACACCTATGCCTCTATTGCACCAATGGGCATATTTTGTCAGGCCAGTTATTATAGGTGGAAGGGAAAGGGTGTTGGTGACTTTTCTGCCCTGTTTGCATGCAGAGAATCTTATTCCAGTACTATGAAAATTATCCAGTAGGAAATGAGGCCCTGGGTCAGCACTGGCTTGATTTGTCCAATTTCCTATGACTCAGGTATTGTGGTATCTTCAGCAATTTGATCTTACTTTCAAATTGTGGAGGGTAACCAAAAGCAATTGCATCAGTGTGAAGGGTTTTGGGAGATCTGTGGGACACCACTGTCCAACAACTCCAAAAGAAATCATCTGTACCTAGTACCTGGGGCTTCTGATTTGACAGCCTATGGTGTCTGGGGGAGATAGAGTTCCTTATTACAGGGTAACTATTTAAACCCCGTTAATAAATGTGTATGGGTATGTTTTAGGAAGCTTCCATAATGCTAATTTTCATATAGTTCTTTAAAAGATCTTTAGCGTTAGTTATTCTTCCCCATTTCTACTCTTCCTTCCCATTCCTCCCTGTTTAACTCTTCCTGTTCCATTATACCCTTTTCCCCTTCAGACCTATATCCTATTCCCCCTTTCCTTGAAAGCACCCTCATGGCCCCTTACTAGTTTCTGCCTTCTATGGGTACTCTTATCTAAAGGTCCTAATCTAGCATCCATTTATGAGAGAGAGGAGAGAGAGAGAGAGAGAGAGAGAGAGAGAGAGAGAGAGAGAGAGAGAGAGAGAGAGAGATCATGTGACATTTGGGTTACCTTTACTCAATGATTATTTTCAGCTCCATCCATTTACCAGTAAATGTTATAATTTATCATTAGAGTGGACTAGTATTCCATTGTATATATGAACCACATTTTCATTATCTACTCCATCCATTTGTTAATGGACATCTACACTGTTTCCTGGCTATTGTGAATAAAGCAGCAATGAACATGGGTGACCAAGTGTCTCTGTAATAAGATATAGAGTCCTTTGGAAATATGCCCAGGAGTGGTATTACTGGATCATGCTGTAAATCTATTTCAATTTTTTTGAGGAATCTACACCAGTTTAAACTCCCACCAAGAGTGAAAAAGTATTCTGCCTTTCCCACATCCATACCAGCATTTGTTGTCATTTGTTTGTACATTCTAGATACTAACACTCTATCAGATGTACAGCTACTAAAGATGTTCTTCCATTCTCTAGTCCCACTTTTCACTTAGATGAAGATGTATTTGCTGTAAGAAGCTTTTTAGTTTCATGAGGCCACGTTTCTCAAGTGTCTATCATTTGAACGTGCCTGATCTTGCAATCAGCTTTTTGATTTGGGGACCTTTGCTCTGAGATTACAGCTGTATGAAATTTGGTATTTTTCTAATCTGGTAAAGTTATCTACCAGTTTAATAGAATGACTGGTGCTGGGCATGGGTATATGCCTTTAATCCAAGAATTCTGGAGGAAGTGGCAGGTGAATCTCTGAGATCAAGGTCAGTCTGTTCTATACATATTGTATTCCAGGACATACAGGACTATAAGACAGGCAAACCTAATCTCAAAAACAAAACAAAACAAACAAACAAACAAAAAAACCAAAACTACTGCTGCAGAATTTGAGGAAGAAGCTTGGTCAAAATGATTAGAAATGTCCAATAAAGTTCATATGAAGAGCTGGCCAGGGGTTGGAGAGATGGCTCAGAAGTTAAGAGCACTAACTGATCTTCTAGAAGTCCTGAGTTCAATTCCCAACAACCACTTTGTGGCTCATGACCATCTATAATGAGATCTAGTGCCCTCTTTAGACGTTCAGGCATGCATACATGCAGGCAGAACACTGTATACATAACAAATAAATAAATCTTTTTTTTAAAAAAGCTGGCTAGATGGCCCAGTGCCAAGATAATCTTAATTTGATTTTAGAAACTTCCTCCACACACATGCTGAGGTACACACATGCACACTCCCCTATCCACAATGTTCATAGCATACAATCAAAATGTAGTTGAAAAAATTAAAACTGGGTGTAGGGCACTTGTCATGTAGAGGACCCAGGTTCAGTTCTCAGCATCCATCTGGCAGCTCACAACAGAGACAGACATTCAGGCAAGACACCCATGCATATAAAATACATCTGGAATTAACTAAAACCCAAGCATCTGGGTACAGCTGTAAGGGCACGGAAGAAGGAAGAAGCCTTTGATCTGTGTCTGCTTACCTTCCCTCTCACTGGACTCCCACTCTTTTGGATTCCAGTATCTACTGAAGACTAACTGAGACATCAAGCAGCATGGACTGGGCAACAACTAATGTGAGCAATTCCTAGATAATAATTCTGTCCCTCTAGAGAATCCTGACTAATATAACCCTGAAAACCCATTTGGAAGGATAGGGCCAGAGAATCACAAATTTGAAGACTACTTGAGCTACAGAGCCTGACCCTTTCTCAAAAATGTGACAAAGCTTTTAGGTTGGGTAGCTTCTATTTCTAGGCAAGATGAAGCAGATGCACTTTCCTTTCACAGCGTATAAGTCAAATCCAGAAGACTCGGACTTATTAGCCAGCTTGAAAATGAAGGAACAACAAAGAAACACATTCCCTGCTTTCTTGTTCCTCCTCTATTGTGGAATGGGTACTAAAGAAGTCAGCAGACCAGGAGCACCTATCAATAGTCACAGACAAAACAAAACACACAAACATTACCTCTAGCCAAAGGACAAAGAAAAGAATTATCCTATGAAAGCAGAAAGCAATCACCCCAACCCTGTTAACAAAGGCCTAATTGGAGAAGAAAGGATTTTTGGACAGTGTTCTAATTAGGGTTACTATTGTTGTGATGAAAGTCCATAACCAAAGCTACTTGGATTTAGCCAGGAAATGATTTATTTCAGTTTATATTTCCAGGGTACCTCAATTCAGAAAATGTCTCCATAATATTAAGCTGTAGGCAATTCTGTAGGGCATTTTCTTAATTAGTGATTGATGAGGAGGACCAAGAACATTGTGGGTGGTGCCATCCCTGGGCTGGTGATCTTGGGTTCTATAAGAAAGCAGGCTGAGTAAGCCATAGGAGCAAGTCAGTAAGAGACATCCCTCCACGGCCTCTGCATCAGCTCCTGCCTCCAGGTTCCTGCCCTGTTTGAGTTCCTGCCCTGACTTCCTTCAATGATGGACTACAATCTGGAAGTGTAATCCAAATAAACCCTGTCTTCCCCAAGTTGCTTCAGGCATGGTGTTTCATCACAGCGATTAAGAAACATCCTTTCAGATAACTCCAGCTTGTGTCAAGTTAAACTAGCCAGCACAGTCAGCAACCCCCATCCTGGCTGTAACCAAAGTGGGGTGCCCGTGTACTGCCAGGAGAGGCTTGCTAAAATGATTGAAACAAGATTCATATATAAGGAACATAATTCCCTAAATGTGCAAGATAAAATGAAAAGAACACTTTTCAAACAAAGAAATTGCATTTTGAATGAGAAAAGCACCTGAAAGATTGCAGTCCTGACACCACAATGCTATGAAAAATAACCAGAAACAAGCTTAAAGCAGCGCTGTGGCTAATCTTAATTTGTCAGGTTGACCTGGACCTGGAGTCAACTAAAAGGCAAGCTGCTGGGTACAGCTGCGAAGTATTCCCCTAGTTAGGTTACTTGAAGTGGAATGTCCTCCCTAAATGGGTGGCATCTGCTGGTGGCAGCCGAGATAAAAAGGAAGACTGAGGAAAAAAGCTTCTCGTCTTCATCCCACTCTTTCCAGCAGCTTCTTCTACACCACACTACTGTTGCTGCTTCTAAGCGCTAGTGCCAGAGCGCAGTGTCTTTAGGCTCCCAACACGGAGTGAAGACCAGGGCTCTCCAGAAATTTTCCCTGTCTTTAGTACCCGATTGGGACTGTCAAGGTATTTTGCCTCATGGATGAGGAAACTACTGTGTTCTCAACTTCTCCAGTATGAAAGAGCTGTAGTTAGATGACTCAGACCATGTAGAATAAGACAATCTAGTAAATTTTTAATATATTTGTATAGGTTGTGTTCCTCTAGAGAACCCTGAGCAATACAAGCAGCTATCATTAAAGTACTTCGCCTAGCACTTATAAGCACAATTGGAAGAAAAGAATACAAATTTTCACCAAAAATGTTTAAAGAATCAAATGGAAAACAATTGTTTTTTTTGAAACAAAGTTTTATGCTATGTGACTCAGGACAGTCTTTACCTTGTGATTCTCCTGCCTTAGGCTTGTGAGTACTGCGATTATGGTTATGTTCAACCATACCTGAAAACCAAATGGAAATTTTAAACTTGTAAAATATAAAACCAAAATATAAAAAGATCTCTAGATGGGCTGAACTGCAAAACATGCTGAGTTATTAAATAACTATCAAACCCTGGGACTGGAGAGATAGCTCCATGGTTAAGAGCACTTGCTTAGAGAGGGCCAAAGTTTGGTTCCCAATTGTGGTTCAAAAACCTTTTGTAATTCAATTCCAGAGTTAACTGATACCCTCTTCTGGTCTGCATGGGCACCAAGTGGTTCCCATACATACATGCAGATACTCATACATACACATAAAATAAAAATACTTTAAAAAATAATTACTGAATCTGAAAATAAAACAAGAGAGTTACACAATGCAAACAAAAGAAAATAATGAAAACAAATGAAAAGAGGGCCAGGTGCAGCAGTGACCGCCTTAATCCTAATACTTGGAGGCAGAGGCAGGCAGATATCTGAGTTTACAGCCAATTGTCTACAGAGTGAGCACCAGGCCACACAGGGTTACAAAGAGAGACCCTATCTCAAAACCAAACAAAAAAAGATGAATTGAGCTGCAAAGACTGGTGTACTACAATAACTGATCTACATTCACACCATCAAAGAGTTCCAGTAAGAGTCTGATGTTGAACTAATACTTGAAATATGGTCGAAATTTCCCAAAGTTTGGCAAAAGACATACATCTGCAGATTCAATAAGAATTGAGAATGTTCAGCAAGAAAAACACCCAAAGAAACCTACCCCCAAACACAGCACAATCAAATTTCAGACAAGTAAACTCTAGCCAGGCGTGGTGCTGCACCTATACAGTACTTGAATGGTGGAAGCAGGAAGATCACGAATTTAAAGCTATCTTGGACTAAATCATGAGAGTCTCTTTTCAATATTTTAATCGGGTTAATTGATTAATTAAATGAAGAAAAGTCCAAGAAAATTCTTGAAAGCAACTAGAGAGGAATGACATTATTTATGGGACAATGCTTTAGGATTTTATACCTGAAAGCACAGGGGAATAGAAGGAAGTCGCACATGTTTTCAATGATGGAAAGAAAATACGTGTCAACCTAGATTTCTGTATTCCATAATAAGATGCTTCAGGAATGATGTTGAAATAATGGCTTTCTCAACAGAAAGTCAAGTAGGTTGCTGTATGAGAACTGCTATAGGAAATTTTTCCAACTGATAGCAAATGGTAAAGGAAGAGGCTTCACATTCCACAAATGAAGACAGAACAGAGTAAGGAAATAAATACAAGTGAACGAAATGGGCTCTTTTTTATGTTTTGAGAGGTATGTTTGGTATGTGTATGTGTCTGCATACACCCTCATGTGGGAGGGCTATGCATGCAAAAATAAAAACAAAACAAAAGCACAAAACCAAAAGGGAATGGTGGGTATTGTGCTGTATGACTCTCCACTTTATTCCTCTGAGACAGGGTCCTGAACCTGGAGTGATGCTGGCAGCCAGCAGATACCAGCTGTCCCCCTGTCTCTACAGCACTTGGGTTCTAGAAGCACAAGCCCATGCCTTGTTTTTTATATGAGCACTGGGTGTCAGGCCCTTATGCTTGGATAACAAGTGTTCTTATCTAATGAGCCATCGTCCCTAGATCCCAAATTATATTTGATTTTTTAAGGCAAATTTATATTACATGATTTTTGTTTTCAATATATACAGAGAAAATATGTAAAAGAATCATAAAAAGAGAATATTAGAAAGAGACCCCAATGCAGATTGGTTTTTGTATACTTCTCTAGAAGCAGCAAATAGTCGATTCAATTAGGTTGTGATAAGTTGCATATGTACAAGCCAAAGGAACCACTGAAATAAACATACATAGAGGTCTGCTGACAACTACTGCAGAGAAGTTAAAGTGAAGTTTTGAAAATTGTTTAAGTAAGAAATGGCAGAAAGGGAAACCCAGAAAAATGATGAAGAAACAAACCCAGTTTGAAATAAAGATGTAAGCCCTGAAACTATCAGTAATCATTTTATAAATGTTTCCAATACACACAGCAAAAGAGATTGGCAGAAAAGACTTCTGTTTCTGTTGCTGGGAATGAAGCTCAGGGCCTAGTACATGTTAGCTAAGTGCTCTACTACTAAGCTACATCCCCAGCCTCAGAAAAGAATTTTAAAAAAGACCGGACTCCATGTTTACAAGAAATTATTTTCAGATGTAGTGACACAGAGAGGTTGAAAGTAAAAGGTTGAAAAGAGTAAACCACGAAAAGATTAATGGAAAGAAAGGAATAGTGGCTCTATTAATGTCACCAGGAGCAAAGGAGAGCATGGTAGGAGGACAGAAGACACAGTAGTCTGAAAGATATAATCAACAAATAAAAGATTCAAATATCCCAAAGCGAAATTTTGAAAAATAAAAAGGGGAAAAAGAGAAGTCCACATTTCTAGTTGAAAACCGATATCCATCTATTAATGACTACCAGAAACACTAGAAACCAAATCAATGAGGATGTAAAAGAATTCAATACCTTTAGCCCTGATGTCTATCAATGCACCCTAATGAAGGTAGAACACATATTCTTTTAAGTGTACATGCAACATCCCCATATAAACGGTATCTCAGTTCACAAAGCAAAGTTAAGCAAATTGAAAATAAGTGAAATAATAACAACACATTCTTTAGCAACAATGGAGTCAAACCAGAAATTAGTAACAAAAATAACAGGAAAAACTTCCAAGATTGAAACAAAAGAACCCACATAACTAGTACACTAAAGCACTATATTAAATAAAAATGAAATTACAGGACTGGAGATGAAAAGGAGATAGAGTACTTGCCTAAAGAAATGTTCAACATACTTTTTTATATATATTTTTTATTTACATTCAAAATCATTTCCCCTTTCCCCTTTCCTCCCTCCCCGAAAGTCCCATAAGCCCCCTTCCCTCCCTCTTTTCCCAATTCAACCCCCTCTCGCTTCTCTGTCTTGGCATTCCCCTACATCCAGTCTTTCCAGGACCAGGGGTCTCTCCTTCCATATTCTTGGAAATCTATTGATATGCGTATTGTGTCTAAGGTATTCCGAGATTCTGGGTTAATATCCCCTTATCAGTGACTGTATACCATGTGTGTTCTTTTGTGATTGGGTTACCTCACTAAGGATGATATTTTCAAGTTCTGACCATTTGCCTAGGAATTTCATGAATTCATTGTTTTTAATTGCAGAGTAGTATTCCATTGTGTAGATATACCACATCTTCTGAATCCATTCCTCCGTTGAGGGACATCTGGGTTCTTTCCAGCTTCTGGCTATTAGAAATAAGGCTGCTATGAACATAGTGGAGCATGTGTCCTTATTGCATGCAGGTAAAACCTCTGGGTATATGCCCAGGAGTGGTATAGCCGGATCCTCCGGGAGTGTCATGCCCAGTTTTCTGAGGAACCGCCAGACTGCTTTCCAGAGTGGTTGTACCAGCTTGCAATCCCACCAGCAGTGGAGGAGTGTTCCTCTTTCTCCACATCCTTGCCAACAACTGCTGTCTCCTGTGTTTTTGATCTTAGCCATTCTGATTGGTGTGAGATTCTTATCTCCTTGCACTAAGCTCAATTCTAAGTGGATCAAAGATCTCCACATAAAACCAGACACACTGAAACTAATAGAAAGGAAACTAGGGAAGAACCTTGAACATATGGGCACAGGGGAGAATTTCCTGAACAGAACTCCAATAGCTTATACTCTAAGATCAAGAATAGACAAATGGGACCTCATTAAATTACAAAGTTTTTGCAAGGCAAAAGACACTGTCAAAAAGACAAAGCGGCAACCAACTAACTGGGAAATGATCTTTACCAACCCTACATCCGACAGAGGGCTAATATCCAATATATACAAAAAACTCAAGAAGTTAAACTCCAGAGAGGCAAGTAACCCTATTAAAAATGGGGTACAGAGCTAAACAAAGAGTTCTCACCTGAAGAATATCTAATGGCTGAGAAGCACCTAAAGAGATGTTCATCATCCTTAGTCATTAGGGAAATGCAAATGTTCAACATCCTTAATCATCAGGGAAATGTAAATCAAAACAACCCTGAGTTTCCAAGTTACACTAGCCAGAATGTCTATGATCAAAAACTCAGGTGACAGCTGAGGCTGGAGAGGATGTGGAGAAAAAGGAACACTCCTCCATTGCTAGTGGGATTGCAAGCTGGTACAACCAGAAATCAGTTTGGCCATTCCTCAGAAAATTGGACATTGTACTCCCTGAGGAGCCAGCTATACCACTCCTGGGCATATACCCAGAAGATGCTCCAACATGTAATAAGGACACATGCTCCACTATGTTCATAGCAGCCTTATTTATAATATCCAGAAGCTGGAAAGAACCCAGATGTCCCTCAACAGAGGAATGGATACAGAAAATGTGGTACATTTACTCAATGGAATAATACTCAGCTATTAAAAACAATGACTTTTTGAAATTCACAGGCAAATGGATGGATCTAGAAAATATCATTCTGAGTGAGGTAACCCAATCACAAAAGAACACACATGGTATGCACTCACTGATAAGTGGATATTAGGCAAAGAGCATGGAATACCCACGATACAACTCACAGAGCATATGAAGCTCAAGAGGAAGGAAGACCAAAGTGTGGACATTTCATCCTACTTAGAAGGGGGAACAAAGTACTCACAGGAGGAAATATGGAGACAAAGTGTGGAGCAGAGACTGAAGGAAAGGCCATCCAGAGACTGTCCCACTTGGGGATTCATCCTATAAACAGTTGCCAAACCCTGATGCTATTGCACATGCCAGAAAGTGCTTGCTGAAGGGAGCCTGATATGGCTGTCTCCTGAGAGGCTGTGCCAGAGCCTGACAAATACAGAGGTGAATGCTTGCAGCCAACCATTGGACTGAGAGCTGGGTCTCCGATGGAGGAATTAAGAAGGGGCTGAAGGAGCTGAGGGTGTTTGCAGCCCTGTGGGGGGAGCAACAGTGTCAACAGGCCAGACGCCTCAGAGCTCCGGGGACTGGACCACCAACCAAAGAGTACACATGGAGAGACACATGGCTCCAGCAGTGTAAGTGGCAGAGAATGGCCTTATTGGACATTAGTGGGAGGAGCAGCCCTTGGTCTTATAGGGGTTTGATGCCTTAATGTAGGGGAATGCCAGAGAAGGAAGACAAGAGTGGGTGCAGGGGTAGGGGAGCACCCTCATAGAGGCAGGGGGATGGCGATTGGATGGAGGTTTCCAGAGGGGAGACCTAGAAAGGGGATAACATTTGAAATTTAATAAATAAAATATCCAATAAAAAAGAAAAAACTGACAATAAGCTCGATAGAGGTGGTGGTGAACTCCTTTAATCTCAAATGAGGTAGGCAGAGGCAAGCAGATCTCTATGAGCAAGGCCAGCCTGGTCTACAGAGCAAACTCCAGGGCAGCCTGGGCTGTTACACAGAGAAACCCTGTCTCAATCAACATCCCTCCTTCCCCACAAAAGACCTTGACAAAAAGAAGAGAAGCTGTATACTACAAATACTGGCTATATAGAACTCACAGATATTAAAAGAGGTAGAAGCACTGAGGAGGCTGAGGAAGGTGGATCGCTCTGAGTCTCAGGCCAGCCTAGTCTACAAAGAAAGTTCCAGAACATCCAGTGTTACAAAATGAGAAACTATCTCAAAAAAAAAAAGTTTTGAAAAACCTCTATACTTGATGCCCTGGAAAAAATGTGCTAATTATCAAAAGCACAGAATCACTGTAACTCTGCCAATATGAAACGGATAATTTGAAAAATTCCAGAATACTGAAAACTGGAGTTAATATTTAAGACTTCTTCTAAGGAAATCCGGTCCACATAGTTTGAATGGATAATTCTACCAAATGTTTAAAGTACACTTGATATCAATATGACACAGTGTTTTCCATAAAATTTTAGGCTAGTTTTACCCGGATACTCAAACTATCCAGACATAGTGAAAACTGACCATCAGTAATGAACTTACTTGTGAACTTACGTGTAATTGATTGTATATTTTCTGTAATTTGAAATGGTTTCACTTTTAATCATAAAGATATTCTTTTCTCATACAATATGTCTTGACCACAGTTTCCCCTCCCTCCAGTCCTTCCAGCTCCTCTACACCTCCACTTTCTTCCAGATCTACAGCCCCCCACCCCCTGCCCCCAACACACTGCCCCCACTCCTACATTTCCTGTAGAAAAGAGTAGGCTTCCAAGGGACAACAACCAAACATGGCAAACAAGAGAACAGTAAGACAAGACAAAAGCCCTCATATTGAGGCTGACAAGGTAACACATTCTGTAGTTCAGATTGTCCTGGAACTTGCTATGAAGCCCAGGCTGCCATGGAAAATGTGGCAACGAACCTGACTTGACTTTCTATAGGCTCAGATTACCGCATGCTCCGAAAACAGTTGTGCACAAACACATTCAATTTACATATTTCTTTTGTTTCCTCTTTGAAACAGGGTCTCCCTTTGGAGCCCTGGCTTTCCTGTAACTCACTCTGTGGACCAGGCTGGCCCCCAGCTTAGATTTATTCTGTCTATCAAAAGATCACCAAATCAAGTTCAACAAAATATAAATGGATTTGCATATCTATCATGACCAAATTGGTTTAATATGCAACCATCAGTTCATGTAATATTAATAGACTAAAGAATAAAAATACATTATTGTATCAGTTGATACAGAAAAAGACTGACAACATTTAGAACCCTTTCATGATTAAAAAAAAAACCTTAGTAAATTAGGTATAAAGAAAACTTCCTCAACTTGATAAAGAACATTTGCATAAGCCTACATGTAAACTCATTCTTTTTGGTTAAAAAAACCAAACCCTTTTCTCTTAAGATCAAGAATAAGGGTGAGGAGAGATTGCTCAGTGGTTAAGAGTACTGTCTGCTCTTCCACTGGTCCTGCGTTCAAGTCCCAGCAATTGCATGTTGACCTTGTATAATAGGATCTGATGCCCTCTTCTGTCATGCAGAGGTACAGGAAAACTGAGCACTCATTTACATACATACATACATAAATCTTTAAAAATGATCAAGAATAAGAAAAAGATGTTTGGGCACTCCGCCATCTTTGCTCCAGTGGCCGGGAAGTTGGGACTGCCAGGCTCTGAGACAGACAGGCATAATATCGCTTGGGTCTCGGGCGGCTTGTGTGTATGCGGCTCCCAAGTGCTGGGCAGATCTGCAGTAACCAGCGCGCCAGCTCTGCTGTGGGACTTCTGCCTGGCAGAGGGACGCCCCCCCCCACTCTAGGAGAGATCACACATCCCTGCACAGGGCAGGAGCCTACCAGCCTCCCTTTGGCGACCTCTGCTCCAGGAATCCACTACGCTGAGCCTTTGGATGTGCAAGGACTCCCCAGTATAACATCACTTGGGGCAAGGCACATCAGGGCTCCAAAGTCACTCAGGAGCAGGGCAGGCCCCAGAAATCTGTGCCAGGGGAATCCTGGTAAACCAGGGGGGTCAGAAATAGCTTTGCAGGCTCACAGGAGGTCCAACCAACAGCCAGTGACAGCAGGATCAACTAACATCAGAGGTAACCAGATGGCAAAAGGCAAACATAGGAACGTTACTAACAGAAATCAAAGTAATATGGCCCCATCCAAACCCAACTCTCCAACAGCAGCAAGTCCTGGATACCCCACCACACCCGAAAGACAAGATCTGGATTTAAAATCACTTCTCATGATGCTATTAGAGGATCACAAGAAGGACACAAATAAATCTCATAAAGAATTACAGGAGACTATGAATCAACGGTTAGAAGCCCTTACAAAGGAAACACAAAAATCGCTTAGAGAAATGCAGGAGAACATGGATCAAAAGATGGAGGCCCACAAGGAGACAACACAAAAATCGGTTAACGAGATGAATCAACGGGTAGATGCAATCACAAAGGAATCACAAAAATTGCATAAAGAAATGCAGAAGAATATGGGTCAACAGATGGATGCCCATAAGGAGGCAACACAACAATTGCTTAAAGAAATGAATCAACGGTTAGATGCCCTTACAAAGGAAACACGAGAACTGCTTAAAGAAATGCAGGAGACGATGGATCAACAGATGGATTCCCATGAGGAGGAAACACAAAAATCGCTCAGAGAAATGCAGGAGAACGTGGGTCAACAGGCAGAAATCCTGAAAGAGGTAATGCAAAAATATCTTAAAGAAATACAGGAAAATACAAACAAACAAGTGAAGGATCTCAGCAAATCCATCCAGGCACTAAAAAAGGAAGTAGAAACAACTAAGAAATCACAAAGGGAGACAACTTTGAAGATAGAAGACCTTGGGAAGAAATCAGGAGTCATAGATGCAAACATCAACAATAGAATACAAGAGATGGAAGAAAGAATCTCAGGTGCTGAAGATTCCATAGAAAGCATCGACTCCACATTCAAAGAAAATGCAAAATGCAAAAAACGTGTAACCCAAAGCATCCGGGAAATCCAGGACATAATGAGAAGACCAAACCTAAGGATTATAGGTATAGATGAGAGTGAAGATTTGCAACTTAAAGGGCCAGTAAACATCTTCAACAAAATTATGGAGGAAAACTTCCCTAACCTAAAGAGAGAGATGCTGATGAACGTACAAGAATCCTACAGAACTCCAAACAGACTGGACCAGAACAGAAATACCTCCCGTCACATAATAATCAAAACACCAAATGGTCTAAACAAAGAAAGAATATTGAAAGCAGTAAGAGAAAAGGGCCAAGTAACATACAAAGGAAGACCTATCCGAATCACATCAGACTTCTAACCAGAGACTATGAAAGCCAGAAGATCCTGGGCAGATCTCATGCAGACACTAAGAGAGCAGAAATGCCAGCCTAGACTACTATACCCAGCAAAACTCTCAATCACCATAGATGGAGAGACCAAGATATTCCATGATAAAACCAAATTTTCACAATATCTTTCCACAAATCCAGCCCTGCAACGGATAATAGGTGGAAACCTCCAATACAGGGAGAGAAACAACACCCTGGAAAAAATGAGATAATAACCTTCTTGAATCAAACCCAAAAGTAGATAACCACTCAAACATAAAGATAGTGTCAAGAATGGCAGATGGCAATAATCACTATGACTTAATCTCTCTTAATATCAATGGTCTCAATTCCCCAATTAAAAGACATAGACTAGCAGACTGGATACGTAAACAGGACCCAGCATTTTGCTGCATGCAGGAAACGCACCTCAGTGTCAAAGACAAACACTACCTCAGAGTAAAAGGCTGGAAAACAATTTTACAAGCAAATGGCCCCAAGAAACGAGGTGGAGTAGCCATCCTAATATCGGATAATATTGATTTTCAACCTAAGGTCATCAAAAAAGACACAGAAGGACACTACATACTGATCAAGGGAAAAATCCACCATCAAGAACTCTCAATTCTGAATATCTATGCTCCAAATGCAAGGGCACCCTCATTCGTAAAAGAAACTTTACTAAAGCTCAAAGCACACATCGCACCGCACACAATAATAGTGGGTGACTTCAACACCCCGCTCTCTGAAATGGATCGTTCAGGAAAGCAGAAACTAAACAGGGACACAGTGAATCTAATTGAAGCCTTGGACCAAATGGAACTAACTGATATATATATAGAACATTTCATCCTAAAGCTAAAGAATACACCTTCTTCTCAGCTCCTCATGGTACCTTCTCCAAAACTGACCATATAATTGGTCACAAATCAGACCTCAAAAGATATAAGATGATAGAAATAATCCCATGCCTCGTATCAGATCACTATGGAATAAGGGTGGTCTTCAATGGCAACAAAAACAAAAGAAAACCCACGTACACATGGAGGCTGAACAATGCTCTACTCAATGATAACTTGGTCAAGGTGGAAATAAAGAAAGAAATCAAAGACTTTTTGAAAGTTAATGAAAATGAAGGCACAACATACCCTAATTTATGGGACACAATGAAAGCAGTGCTAAGAGGAAAATTCATAGCCCTGAGTGCCGCCAAAAAGAAACGGGAGACAGCATACACTAACAGCTTAATGGCACACCTGAAAGCCCTGGAACAAAAAGAAGCAAATACACCAAAGAGGAGTAGAAGGCAGGAAATCATCAAACTCAGGGCTGAAATCAATCAAGTAGAAACAAATAAAACCATACAAAGAATCAACAAAACGAGGAGTTGGTTCTTTGAGAAAATCAACAAGATAGATAAGCCCTTAGCCAGACTAACCAGAGGGCACAGAGACAGTATCCAAATTAATAAAATCAGAAACGAAAAGGGAGAGATAACAACAGAAACTGAGGAAATTCAAAGAATCATCAGATCCTACTACAAAAACCTGTATTCAACACAACTAGAAAATCTTGAGGAAATGGACAATTTCCTTGACGGATACCAAATACCAAAATTAAATCAGGATCAAATAGACCATCTAAACCGTCCTATAACCCCTGAAGAAATAGAAGATGTCATTGGAAGTCTTCCAACCAAAAAAAGCTCAGGACCAGATGGTTTTAGTGCAGAATTCTATCAGACCTTCAAAGAAGACCTAACACCAATACTCTTCAAACTGTTCCACAAAATAGAAACAGAAGGAACACTACCCAACTCGTTCTATGAAGCCACAATTACACTAATACCAAAAGCACACAAAGATCCGACAAAGAAAGAGAATCTCAGGCCAATCTCTCTTATGAATATCGATGCAAAAATACTCAATAAAATTCTTGCCAACCGAATCCAAGAACACATCAAAACGATCATTCACTACGATCAAGTAGGCTTCATCCCAGGGATGCAGGGATGGTTCAATATAAGGAAATCCATCCATGTAATCCACTATATAAACAATCTCAAAGAAAAAAACCACATGGTCATCTAATTAGATGCTGAGAAAGCATTTGACAAAATTCAGCATCCTTTCATGCTAAAGGTCTTGCAAAGATCAGGAATTCAAGGCCCATATCTAAACATAGTAAAAGCAATTTACAGCAAACCGGTAGCCAGCATCAATCTAAATGGAGAGAAACTTGAAGCAATCCCACTAAAATCAGGGACTAGACAAGGCTGCCCTCTCTCTCCATATCTTTTCAATATAGTACTTGAAGTTCTAGCTAGAGCAATTAGACAACAAAAAGAGGTCAAAGGGATTCAAATTCGAAAGGAAGAAGTCAAACTATCACTATTTGCAGACGATATGATAGTATACTTAAGCGACCCAAAGAACTCCACCAGAGAACTCCTACAGCTGATAAATGACTTCAGCAAAGTGGACGGATATAAAATCAACTCAAGCAAGTCAGAAGCCTTCCTATACTCAAAGGATAAGCAGGCTGAGAAAGAAGTAAGAGAAATGATACCCTTCACGATAGCCACAAACCATATTAAGTATCTTGGCGTGACTCTAACCAAACAAGTGAAAGATCTGTATGACAAGAACTTCAAGTCTCTGAAGAAAGAAATTGAAGAAGACCTCAGAAGATGGAAAAATCTGCCATGCTCATGGATTGGCAGGATTAATATAGTAAAAATGACCATCTTACCAAAAGTAATATACAGATTCAATGCAGTCCCCATCAAAATCCCAACTCAATTCTTCATAGAGTTAGAAAGAGCAATTCAAAAATTCATCTGGAATAACAGAAAACCCAGAATAGCTAAAACTATTCTCAAGAGTAAAAGAACCTCTGGGGGAATCAGTATCCCGGACCTCAAGCTGTACTACAGAGCAATAGTGTTAAAAACTGCATGGTATTGGTACAGTAACAGACATGTAGATCAATGGAACAGAATTGAAGATCCAGAAATGAATCCACACTCCTATGGTCACTTGATCTTTGACAAAGGAGGTAAAACCATCCAGTGGAAAAAAGATAGCCTTTTCAACAAATGGTGCTGGCTCAACTGGAGGTCAACATGCAGAAGAATGCAAATTGACCCATTCTTATCTCCTTGCACTAAGCTCAACTCCAAGTGGATCAAGGACCTCCACATAAAACCAGACACACTGAAACTAATAGAAGGGAAACTAGGGAAGAACCTTGAACATATGGGCACAGGGGAGAATTTCCTGAACAGAACTCCAATAGCTTATGCTCTAAGATCAAGAATAGACAAATGGGACCTCATTAAATTACAAAGTTTTTGCAAGGCAAAAGACACTGTCAAAAAGACAAAGCGGCAACCAACTAACTGGGAAATGATCTTTACCAACCTTACATCCGACAGAGGGCTAATATCCAATATATACAAAGAACTCAAGAAGTTAAACTCCAGAGAGGCAAGTAACCCTATTAAAAATGGGGTACAGAGCTAAACAAAGAGTTCTCACCTGAAGAATATCTAATGGCTGAGAAGCACCTAAAGAGATGTTCATCATCCTTAGTCATTAGGGAAATGCAAATCAAAACAACCCTGAGATTCCATCTCACACCAGTCAGGATGGCTAAGATCAAAAACACAGGAGACAGCAGTTGTTGGCGAGGATGTGGAGAAAGAGGAACACTCCTCCACTGCTGGTGGAATTGCAAGCTGGTACAACCACTCTGGAAAGCAGTCTGGCGGTTCCTCAAAAAACTGGGTACGACACTCCCAGAGGATCCGGCTATACCACTCCTGGGCATATACCCAGAGGCTCTACCTGCATGCAATAAGGACACATGCTCCACTATGTTCATAGCAGCCTTATTTCTAATAGCCAGAAGCTGGAAAGAACCCAGATGTCCCTCAACGGAGGAATCGATTCAGAAGATGTGTTATATCTACACAATGGAATACTACTCTGCAACTAAAAACAATGAATTCACGAAATTCCTAGGCAAATGGTCAGAACTTGAAAATATCATCCTTAGTGAGGTAACCCAATCACAAAAAAACACACATGGTATGCAGTCACTGATAAGGGGATATTAACCCAGAATCTCGGAATACCCTAGACACAATCCACATATCAATAGATTTCTAAGAAGATGGAAGGAGAGACCCCTGGTCCTGGAAAGACTGGATGTAGGGGAACGCCAGGACAGAGAAACGAGAGGGGTTGAATTGGGAAAAGAGGGAGGGAAGGGGGCTTATGGGACTTTCGGGGAGGGAGGAAACGGGAAAGGGGAAATGATTTGGAATGTAAATTAACTAAAATAAAATAAATAATTAAAACATAAATAAATAAATAAAAAAAGAAAGAGAAAAAAAAACAGAAAATAAAAAAAAAGAAAAAAAAAGAAATAGATGTTTGTACTTTTCACTCTTGGATGATAACCTATAAACACCATCAAAAGAAGCCCAACAATAGTTAAAACAATAGAGAGGTGTACTGCGTCAGTGGATTCAAAGACAGTTTCAGTGGGGTGTGGTGGTGCTTGCCTGTAATCCCAGCACTATGGTAGTACAGATAGGATTGGGAATTCAAGGCCAGCCTGTGATATGCAGAGGTGTTCTATCTCAAAATAAATGAAAAGGTTATTCGTCCAAAGAGATGTCTAAGATCACAAATTACTGTCAAATTCCATCAAAGATCTTTAGAACTTTATTTGAAAATACATGGAAAAGGACAGAAACTAGGGATTAGAGAGCTAGTTGAATTACTGAAGTGCTTGCCTTGTAAACATAAGGACCTTAGTTTGATCCCTAAAACTCATATAGTAATGTTGGGTGTGGTGAGAGAAGGTTTATAATCTCAGTGTTGAGGAGGCAGAGATAGACTGGAGCTTGATCAGCAGTCAGTGTAGCCTAATTGGTGAGTTCCAGGCCAATGAGAGGAGAAAAATGGCATTTTAAAAGATGGCACCTTAAGTTTTCCTCTGGCCTTCACACACACTTGCACAGGCACTTAAAACAACAAAAACAGCAACAACAACAGCAACAAACAAACAAACAAAAACCAACTCCCTAAGGTCTGACAATGACCAAGAACAAATTAAAGGGCAGACATCCAAGAATGTATTTCACATAGTCAGCCAAAAAAGTTTCAAGGTTAATAAAAGCAAAACAAAAGTAGATAACACTAATCTTAAGAAAAATAAATGTGACTGATGAAAAGGTTATCCGAATGAATAAAGCTTTTGCAAATATACTGTAACTTTACTTTTTTTGAAACCAATTTTCAATGATAGTTCTTAAACACTTTAACCTCCCTTTTAGCCCACCACCTACCAGAGGTAGTGGAAAAGAAAGAAGACAGGGGGCGGGGGTGGGGAGGAGAAGTGGACCTATTTAGAAAGGTTCTTTAGAGCAACTCTCTTCTGTGTTGTCTAGAAATCAGCAGTCCAGTTCGCAGGTTAGCAAAGGCACCTTGATCTACTCAGAAGCAATTCTGATACACCAGCAGTTCAGTTCAGTAGAGTCAGGATAGCAAACACTAATCAGCAGCGGTACCACTACCTAGCAGACACAACCAGGCCTTCACCTCAGTATGAGTCAGCAGGAGGGACCAGGAGGAATGCCAGGAGAAGTTCTTGACTCTGTCTCTTTCACAGAAGCGAAGATCAGGGAAGACTCAAGATCAACAAGCATTGCCCAGCTAGTTCTATCAGCAAGCCAAGCTCAGCCTCCTTCACTGTCTGTTGAGTCCTATTTATACTCTCTCCAAACACCATGTCTTCTAGGTGCCTTGCCTCACCACATGTGTCTGCCTCAGCTGACATCATTCTGACAATCAACCTGAGTCCTAGGAAGTGGCAGAAAAACACTGTCATGATACCAGAAGTTTTTGGTGCATTTCTCTCTATGGAGACTTGACAAATGAAGCTCAACTACACAGTGTAAGGCAGGCCAATACATGTATGTTGTTAGCAAGAATCCTTCATCAGGTATCCTTTCATGTGTTTGCTTAGCAGAACATCCTCTCTCCTGTGTCTGCTTCAGCAAAACATTCCTTCACGAGTCAGCCTTAGCTGTTCACCTGCGTCCACTTCAGGAAAACACTCCTTCACATGTTTGCCCCAGCAAAACACCATCCAACACTACTGACTTTCCGAAGAACCCTTAAGTTTCCATTTCAGAGAAATTATATATCCATAAGTGTGATGGTTTGTATGTGCTCAACCCAGGGAGTAGCACTATTAGGAGGTGTGGCCTTGTTGGAGTAGGTGTGTCACTGTGGGTGTGGGTTATAAGACCCTCATCCTAGCTGTCTGGAAGCCAGTATTCTGCTAGCAGCCTTGAGATGAAGATGTAGAACTCTCAGCTCCACCTGCACCATGCCTTCCTGGATGCTGCCATGTTCCCACCTTGATGATAATGGACTGAACCTCTGATCCTGTAAGCCAGCCCCAATTAAATGTTGTTCTTTATAAGAGTTGCCTTGGCGGGAGCCTACCAGCTTTCCTTCCGCGACCTCTGTTCCCGCAGACTGCGCTGAAGAGACAGGTACCCCAAGCTCTCTCTCCCCAATATAGCATCACTTGGGACGCGGCCTGTTGGGGCTTCCGTCTGTGCCCGAGAAGGGTCGGCGCTGTGGTCGTCTGGGTGCCAGATCGGCGGGCCATCGCATCTGCAGGTGAGCGGTGCCACGGAGAGTGTGCAGATTGCACTCCGCCATCTTTGCTCCAGTGACTGGGAGGTAGGGACAGCCAGGTTCTGAGACGGACAGGCATAATGTCGCTTGGGTCTCGGGCGGCTTGTGTGTGTGCGGCTCCCAGGTGCGGGGCTGATCTGCAGTAACCAGCGCGCCAGCTCTGCTGTGGGACTTCTGCCTGGCAGAGGGACCCCGCACTGGGCGGGAGCCTGCCAGCTTTCCTTCCGCGACCTCTGTTCCCGCGGATTGCGCTGGGGAGACGGGTACCCCAAGCTCCCTATCCCCAATATAACATCACTTGGGACATGGCCTGTTGGGGCTTCCGTCTGTGCCCGAGAACGGGTCAGCGCTGTGGTCGTCTGGGTGCCAGATCTGCAGGCCAGCGCGTCTGCAGGTGGGCGGCGCCACGGAGAGTGTGCTGATTGCACTCCGCCATCTTTGCTCCAGTGACTGGGAGGTTGGGACAGCCAGGCTCTGAGACAGACAGGCGTAGTGTCGCTTGGGTCTTGGGCGGCTTGTGTGTGCGGCTCCCAGGTGCGGGGCTGGTCTGAGGTGGCCAGCGCGCCAGCTCTGCTGTGGGACTTCTGCCTGGCAGAGGGACGCCCCCTCCCCCCCCAGGAGAGATCACTCACCCCTGCACAGGGCAGGAGCCTACCAGCCTCCCTTTGGCGACCTCTGCTCCAGGCATCCACTAGGCTGAGCCTTTGGATGTGCAAGGCCTCCCCAATATAAGATCACTTGGGGCAAGGCACATTAGGGCTCCAAAGTCACTCAGGAGCAGGCAGGCCCCAGAAATCGGTGCCAGGGGAATCCTGGCAATCCAGGGGGGGCAGAAATAGCTTTGCAGGCTCACAGGAGGTCCAACCAACAGCCAGTGGCAGCAGGACCAACTAACATCAGAGGTATCCAGATGGCAAAAGGCAAACGTAGGAATGTTACTAACAGAAATCAAAGTAATGTGGCCCCATCCGAACCCAACTCTCCAACAGCAGCAAGTCCTGGATACCCCACCACACCCGAAAGACAAGATCTGGATTTAAAATCACTTCTCATGATGCTATTAGAGGATCACAAGAAGGACACAAATAAATCTCATAAAGAGTTACAGGAGACCATGAATCAACGGTTAGAAGCCCTTACAAAGGAAACACAAAAATCGCTTAGAGAAATGCGGGAGAACATGGATCAAAAGATGGAGGCGCACAAGGAGACAACACAAAAATCGCTTAACGAGATGAATCAACGGGTAGATGCACTCACAAAGGAATCACAAAATTGGCATAAAGAAATGCAGAAGAGCCTCCGCCATCTTTGCTCCAGTGACCAGGTAGTTGGGACCGCCAGGCTCAGAGACAGACAGGCATAATATCGCTTCGGTTTCAGGCAGCTTGTGTGTAACCTGCTCCCAGGTGCTGGGCTGATCTGCAGTAACCAGCGCGCCAGTTCCGCGGTGGGACCTTCTGCCTGGTGGAGGGACCCCGCGCAGGGAGGGAGCCTGCCAGCTTCCCTTCCGCGACCTCTGTTCCCGCGGACTGCGCTGGAGAGACCGGTACCCAGGCTCTCCCCCCAATATAACATCACTTGGGACACCGCCTGTTGGGGCTTCCTTCTGTGCCCGAGGGCGGGTTGGCGCTGTGGTCGTCTGGGTGCCAGATCGGCGGGCCATCGTGACCACAGGGTGAGCAGCGCCATGGAGAGTGCCCTCCGCCATCTTTGCTCCAGTGACCAGGTAGTTGGGACCACCAGGCTCAGAGACAGACAGGCATAATATCGCTTCGGGTTCAGGCAGCTTGTGTGTAACCTGCTCCCAGGTGCTGGGCTGATCTGCAGTGACCAGCGCGCCAGATCTGCTGTGGGACTTCTGCCTGGCAGAGGGACGCCCCCTCCCCCCCCAGGAGAGATCACACACCCCTGCACAGGGCAGGAGCCTGCCAGCCTCCCTTTGGCGACCTCTGCTCCAGGAATCCACTAGGCTGAGCCTTTAGATGTGCAAGGCCTCCCCAATATAAGATCACTTGGGGCAAAGCACATTAGGGCTCCAAAGTCACTCAGGAGCAGGCAGGCCCCAGAAATCGGTGCCAGGGGAATCCTGGTAATCCAGGGGGGGCAGAAATAGCTTTGCAGGCTCACAGGAGGTCCAACCAACAGCCAGTGGCAGCAGGACCAACTAACACCAGAGGTATCCAGATGGCAAAAGGCAAACGTAGGAATGTTACTAACAGTAATCAAAGTAATGTGGGACCATCCGAACCCAACTCTCCAACAGCAGCAAGTCCTGGATACCCCACCACACCCGAAAGACAAGATCTGGATTTAAAATCACTTCTCATGATGCTATTAGAGGATCACAAGAAGGACACAAATAAATCTCATAAAGAGTTACAGGAGACCATGAATCAACGGTTAGAAGCCCTTACAAAGGAAACACAAAAATCGCTTAGAGAAATGCGGGAGAACATGGATCAAAAGATGGAGGCGCACAAGGAGACAACACAAAAATCGCTTAACGAGATGAATCAACGGGTAGATGCACTCACAAAGGAATCACAAAATTTGCATAAAGAAATGCAGAAGAATATGGGTCAACAGATGGATGCCCATAAGGAGGCAACACAAAAATTGCTTAAAGAAATGAATCAACGGTTAGATGCCCTTACAAAGGAAACACGAGAACTGCTTAAAGAAATGCAGGAGACGATGGATCAACAGATGGAATCCCATGAGGAGGAAACACAAAAATCGCTCAGAGAAATGCAGGAGAACGTGGGTCATCAGGAAGAAATCCTGAAAGAGGTAATGCAAAAATACCTTAAAGAAATACAGGAAAATACAAACAAACAAGTGAAGGATCTCAGCAAATCCATCCAGGAACTAAAAAAGGAAGTAGAAACAACTAAGAAATCACAAAGGGAGACAACTTTGGAGATAGAAAACCTTGGGAAGAAATCAGGAGTCATAGATGCAAACATCAACAATAGAATACAAGAGATGGAAGAAAGAATCTCAGGTGCTGAAGATTCCATAGAAAGCATCGACTCAACAGTCAAAGAAAATGCAAAATGCAAAAAACGGGTAACCCAAAACATCCAGGAAATCCAGGACACAATGAGAAGACCAAACCTAAGGATTATAGGTATAGATGAGAGTGAAGATTTGCAACTTAAAAGGGCCAGTAAACATCTTCAACAAAATTATGGAGGAAAACTTCCCTAACTTAAAGAGAGAGATGCCGATGAACATACAAGAAGCCTACAGAACTCCAAACAGACTGGACCAGAACAGAAATACCTCCCGTCACATAATAATCAAAACACCGAATGTTCTAAACAAAGAAAGAATACTAAATGCAGTAAGAGAAAAGGGCCAAGTAACATACAAAGGAAGACCTATCCGAATCACATCAGACTTCTCACCAGAGACTATGAAAGGCAGAAGATCCTGGACAGATCTCATGCAGACACTAAGACAGCACAAATGCCAGCCTAGACTACTATACCCAGCAAAACTCTCAATCACCATAGATGGAGAGACCAAGATATTCCATGATAAAACCAAATTTTCACAATATCTTTCCACAAATCCAGCCCTGCAACGGATAATAGGTGGAAACCTCCAATACAGGGAGAGAAACAACACCCTGGAAAAAATGAGATAATAACCTTCTTGAATCAAACCCAAAAGTAGATAACCACTCAAACATAAAGATAGCGTCAAGAATGGCAGATGGCAATAATCACTATGCCTTAATCTCTCTTAATATCAATGGTCTCAATTCCCCAATTAAAAGACATAGACTAGCAGACTGGATACGTAAACAGGACCCAGCATTTTGCTGCATGCAGGAAACGCACCTCAGTGTCAAAGACAAACACTACCTCAGAGTAAAAGGCTGGAAAACAATTTTCCAAGCAAATGGCCCCAAGAAACGAGGTGGAGTAGCCATCCTAATATCGGATAAAATTGATTTTCAACCCAAAGTCATCAAAAAAGACACAGAAGGACACTACATACTGATCAAGGGAAAAATCCACCATCAAGAACTCTCAATCCTGAATATCTATGCTCCAAATGCAAGGGCACCCTCATTCGTAAAAGAAACTTTACTAAAACTCAAAGCACACATCGCACCGCACACAATAATAGTGGGTGACTTCAACACCCCGCTCTCTGAAATGGATCGTTCAGGAAAGCAGAAACTAAACAGGGACACAGTGAATCTAATTGAAGCCTTGGACCAAATGGAACTAACTGATATATATAGAACATTTCATCCTAGAGCTAAAGAATACACCTTCTTCTCAGCTCCTCATGGTACCTTCTCCAAAATTGACCATATAATTGGTCACAAATCAGACCTCAACAGATACAAGAAGATAGAAATAATCCCATGCCTCCTATCAGATCACTATGGAATAAGGGTGGTCTTCAATGGCAACAAAAACAAAAGAAAACCCACGTACACGTGGAGGCTGAACAATGCTCTACTCAATGATAACTTGGTCAAGGTGGAAATAAAGAAAGAAATCAAAGACTTTTTGAAAGTTAATGAAAATGAAGGCACAACATACCCTAACTTATGGGACACAATGAAAGCAGTGCTAAGAGGAAAATTCATAGCCCTGAGTGCCGCCAAAAAGAAACGGGAGACAGCATACACTAACAGCTTAATGGCACACCTGAAAGCCCTGGAACAAAAAGAAGCAAATACACCAAAGAGGAGTAGAAGGCAGGAAATCATCAAACTCAGGGCTGAAATCAATCAAGTAGAAACAAATAAAACCATACAAAGAATCAACAAAACGAGGAGTTGGTTCTTTGAGAAAATCAACAAGATAGATAAGCCCTTAGCCAGACTAACCAGAGGGCACAGAGATAGTATCCAAATTAATAAAATCAGAAACGAAAAGGGAGAGATAACAACAGAAACTGAGGAAATTCAAAAAATCATCAGATCCTACTACAAAAACCTGTATTCAACACAACTAGAAAATCTTGAGGAAATGGACAATTTCCTTGACAGATACCAAGTACCAAAATTAAGTCAGGATCAAATAGACCATCTAAACCATCCTATAAGCCCTGAAGAAATAGAAGTTGTCATTGGAAGTCTTCCAACCAAAAAAAGCACAGGTCCAGATGGTTTTAGTGCAGAATTCTATCAGACCTTCAAAGAAGACCTAACACCAATACTCTTCAAACTGTTCCACAAAATAGAAACAGAAAGAACACTACCCAACTCGTTCTATGAAGCCACAATTACACTAATACCAAAAGCACACAAAGATCCGACAAAGAAAGAGAATCTCAGGCCAATCTCTCTTATGAATATCGATGCAAAAATACTCAATAAAATTCTTGCCAACAGAATCCAAGAACACATCAAAACGATCATTCACCACGATCAAGTAGGCTTCATCCCAGGGATGCAGGGATGGTTCAATATAAGGAAATCCATCAATGTAATCCACTACATAAACAATCTCAAAGAAAAAAACCACATGGTCATCTCATTAGATGCTGAGAAAGCATTTGACAAAATTCAGCATCCTTTCATGCTAAAGGTCTTGGAAAGATCAGGAATTCAAGGCCCATATCTAAACATAGTAAAAGCAATTTACAGCAAACCAGTAGCCAGCATCAATCTAAACGGAGAGAAACTTGAAGCAATCCCACTAAAATCAGGGACTAGACAAGGCTGCCCTCTCTCTCCATATCTTTTCAATATAGTACTTGAAGTTCTAGCTAGAGCAATTAGACAAGAAAAAGAGGTCAAAGGGATACAAATTGGAAAGGAAGAAGTCAAACTATCACTATTTGCAGACGATATGATAGTATACATAAGCGACCCAAAGAACTCCACCAGAGAACTCCTACAGCTGATAAACGACTTCAGCAAAGTGGCCGGATATAAAATCAACTCAAGCAAGTCAGAAGCCTTCCTATACTCAAAGGATAAGCAGGCTGAGAAAGAAGTAAGAGAAATAATACCCTTTACGATAGCCACAAACCATACTAAGTATCTTGGCGTGACGCTAACCAAACAAGTGAAAGATCTGTATGACAAGAACTTCAAGTCTCTGAAGAAAGAAATTGAAGAAGACCTCGGAAGATGGAAAAATCTGCCATGCTCATGGATTGGCAGGATTAATATAGTAAAAATGAGCATCTTACCAAAAGTAATACACAGATTCAATGCAATCCCCATCAAAATCCCAACTCAATTCTTCATAGAGTTAGAAAGAGCAATTCAAAAATTCATCTGGAATAACAGAAAACCCAGAATAGCTAAAACTATTCTCAAGAGTAAAAGAACCTCTGGGGGAATCAGTATCCCGGACCTCAAGCTGTACTACAGAGCAATAGTGTTAAAAACTGCATGGTATTGGTACAGTAACAGACATGTAGATCAATGGAACAGAATTGAAGACCCAGAAATGAATCCACACTCCTATGGTCACTTGATCTTTGACAAAGGAGCTAAAACCATCCAGTGGAAAAAAGATAGCCTTTTCAACAAATGGTGCTGGCTCAGCTGGAGGTCAACATGCAGAAGAATGCAAATTGACCCATCCTTATCTCCTTGCACTAAGCTCAATTCTAAGTGGATCAAAGATCTCCACATAAAACCAGACACACTGAAACTAATAGAAGGGAAACTAGGGAAGAACCTTGAACATATGGGCACAGGGGAGAATTTCCTGAACAGAACTCCAATAGCTTATACTCTAAGATCAAGAATAGACAAATGGGACCTCATTAAATTACAAAGTTTTTGCAAGGCAAAAGACACCTTCAAAAAGACAAAGCGGCAACCAACTAACTGGGAAATGATCTTTACCAACCTTACATCCGACAGAGGGCTAATATCCAAGATATACAAAGAACTCAAGAAGTTAAACTCCAGAGAGGCAAGTAACCCTATTAAAAAATGGGGTACAGAGCTCCACAAAGAGTTCTCACCTGAAGAATATCTAATGGCTGAGAAGCACCTAAAGAGATGTTCATCATCCTTAGTCATTAGGGAAATGCAAATCAAAACAACCCTGAGATTCCATCTCACACCAGTCAGGATGGCTAAGATCAAAAACACAGGAGACAGCAGTTGTTGGCGAGGATGTGGAGAAAGAGGAACACTCCTCCACTGCTGGTGGAATTGCAGGCTGGTACAACCACTCTGGAAAGCAGTCTGGCGGCTCCTCAGAAAACTGGGCATGACACTTCCGGAGGATCCGGCTATACCACTCCTGGGCATATACCCAGAGACTTTACCTGCATGCAATAAGGACACATGCTCCACTATATTCATAGCAGCCTTATTTATAATAGCCAGAAGCTGGAAAGAACCCAGATGTCCCTCAACGGAGGAATGGATTCAGAAGATGTGGTATATTTACACAATAGAATACTACTCTGCAATTAAAAACAATGAATTCACGAAATTCCTAGGCAAATGGTCAGAACTTGAATATATCATCCTTAGTGAGGTAACCCAATCACAAAAGATCACACATGGTATGAAGTCACTGATAAGGGGATATTGACCCAGAATCTCAGAATACCCTAGACACAATCAGCATATCAATAGATTTCTAAAAAGATGGAAGGAGAGACCCCTGGTCCTGGAAAGACTGGATGTAGGGGAACGCCAGGACAGAGTAATGAGAGGGGGTTGAACGGAGAAAAGAGGGAGGGAAGGGGGCTTATGGGACTTTCGGGGAGGGAGGAAACGGGAAAGGGGAAGTGATTTGGAATGTAAATTAAAAAAATAAAATAAAATTAAATTAAAAAAAAAAAGAAATTGCACACAAAGAAGAAACAACCTGACTTGGAAGGTCAAATTTTCCCCAAGAAACTTGATGACCTTAATCACCAGGAAGTAGTTTAATAATGTTGGTCCCCTTTTTTGACCCTTTGGCTTTGTTCAGGGATCTCTTTCCTTTCCTCTCTATCCTTTTTTCTCTCTTATCTAGTGTTAGGGAGTCGAAAGGGTGGAAGAAAAGAAAACTTGCAAAGTAGCAAAAGATAGCTACATGTTTAACTGTATATTCTTGCCTAGGCTAGAACAGTTAGATAGTCTAGACCTGGGCTGAGGATTAAAGGCATGCCCCACCACACCTGGGGAAATCAAATGCTATACACAGCTGCCAAATAGCATATTTGTTTATCAAAATCATCATATTCAATGTGAGAACTCTGACTTCTTCTGAAGCATTTTATTCTTACCTAAACAGAATTCATACACTATGAGAACTCATAGGCAGCTCAGGCCCCTTATTTTAAAATAAACCTTAATGCATCATTTTCTCTCACTCCACATACAATATTCAAATTTTATCAGAGATATTTTCCATGTAAATCTTCAATTTTATCAGAAAATGTTTTTACTTCTACTTTCAAACAGTTTAGGAATATTTTTATGCCTACCATCTTATCTGTATAATTTTTCATGAAATAGTCAGTTTTAATGTGTTTTTCTATATATTTCTTGAGTTTTATCAGAAATATTTTCCTTGTAAATTTTCAATTTTATCAGAAAATGTTTATAATTCCACTTTCAATCAACTTAGGAATATTTTTATGCCTACCATTTTATGTGTATAACTTTTCCATGAAATAGTCAATCTTAACGTGTTTTTCTATATATTTCTTCAATTTTATCAGAGATATTTTCCATGTATATTTATAAAATTAAATATTAATAAGCAATTAAAAAAAAAAAAGAAATGCAGAAGAATATGGGTCAACAGACGGATGCCCATAAGGAGGCAACACAACAATTGCTTAAAGAAATGAATCAACGGTTAGATGCCCTTACAAAGGAAACACGAGAACTGCTTAAAGAAATGCAGGAGACAATGGATCAACAGATGGATTCCCATGAGGAGGAAACACAAAAATCACTCAGAGAAATGCAGGAGAACGTGGGTCATCAGGAAGAAATCCTGAAAGAGGCAATGCAAAAATACCTTAAAGAAATACAGGAAAATACAAACAAACAAGTGAAGGATCTCAGCAAATCCATCCAGGAACTAAAAAGGAAGTAGAAACAAATAAGAAATCACAAAGGGAGACAACTTTGGAGATAGAAAACCTTGGGAAGAAATCAGGAGTCATAGATGCAAACATCAACAATAGAATACAAGAGATGGAAGAAAGAATCTCAGGTGCTGAAGACTCCATAGAAAGCATCGACTCAACAGTCAAAGAAAATGCAAAATGCAAAAAAACGTGTAACCCAAAACATCCAGGAAATCCAGGACACAATGAGAAGACCAAACCTAAGGATTATAGGTATAGATGAGAGTGAAGATTTGCAACTTAAAGGGCCAGTAAACATCTTCAACAAAATTATGGAGGAAAACTTCCCTAACTTAAAGAGAGAGATGCCGATGAACGTACAAGAATCCTACAGAACTCCAAACAGACTGGACCAGAACAGAAATACCTCCCGTCACATAATAATCAAAACACCGAATGTTCTAAACAAAGAAAGAATACTAAAAGCAGTAAGAGAAAAGGGACAAGTAACATACAAAGGAAGACCTATCCGAATCACATCAGACTTCTCACCAGAGACTATGAAAGCCAGAAGATCCTGGGCAGATCTCATGCAGACACTAAGAGAGCAGAAATGCCAGCCTAGACTACTATACCCAGCAAAACTCTCAATCACCATAGATGGAGAGACCAAGATATTCCATGATAAAACCAAATTTTCACAATATCTTTCCACAAATCCAGCCCTGCAACGGATAATAGGTGGAAACCTCCAATATAGGGAGAGAAACAACACCCTGGAAAAAATGAGATAATAACCTTCTTGAATCAAACCCAAAAGTAGATAACCACTCAAACATAAAGATAGTGTCAAGAATGGCAGATGGCAATAATCACTATGACTTAATCTCTCTTAATATCAATGGTCTCAATTCCCCAATTAAAAGACATAGACTAGCAGACTGGATACGTAAACAGGACCCAGCATTTTGCTGCATGCAGGAAACGCACCTCAGTGTCAAAGACAAACACTACCTCAGAGTAAAAGGCTGGAAAACAATTTTACAAGCAAATGGCCCCAAGAAACGAGGTGGAGTAGCCATCCTAATATCGGATAATATTGATTTTCAACCTAAGGTCATCAAAAAAGACACAGAAGGACACTACATACTGATCAAGGGAAAAATCCACCATCAAGAACTCTCAATTCTGAATATCTATGCTCCAAATGCAAGGGCACCCTCATTCGTAAAAGAAACTTTACTAAAACTCAAAGCACACATCGCACCGCACACAATAATAGTGGGTGACTTCAACACCCCGCTCTCTGAAATGGATCGTTCAGGAAAGCAGAAACTAAACAGGGACACAGTGAATCTAATTGAAGCCTTGGACCAAATGGAACTAACTGATATATATAGAACATTTCATCCTAGAGCTAAAGAATATACCTTCTTCTCAGCTCCTCAAGGTACCTTCTCCAAAATTGACCATATAATTGGTCACAAATCAGACCTCAACAGATACAAGAAGATAGAAATAATCCCATGCCTCGTATCAGATCACTATGGAATAAGGGTGGTCTTCAATGGCAACAAAAACAAAAGAAAACCCACGTACACATGGAGGCTGAACAATGCTCTACTCAATGATAACTTGGTCAAGGTGGAAATAAAGAAAGAAATCAAAGACTTTTTGAAAGTTAATGAAAATGAAGGCACAACATACCCTAATTTATGGGACACAATGAAAGCAGTGCTAAGAGGAAAATTCATAGCCCTGAGTGCCGCCAAAAAGAAACAGGAGACAGCATACACTAACAGCTTAATGGCACACCTGAAAGCCCTGGAACAAAAAGAAGCAAATACACCAAAGAGGAGTAGAAGGCAGGAAATCATCAAACTCAGGGCTGAAATCAATCAAGTAGAAACAAATAAAACCATACAAAGAATCAACAAAACGAGGAGTTGGTTCTTTGAGAAAATCAACAAGATAGATAAGCCCTTAGCCAGACTAACCAGAGAGCACAGAGATAGTATCCAAATTAATAAAATCAGAAACGAAAAGGGAGAGATAACAACAGAAACTGAGGAAATTCAAAAAATCATCAGATCCTACTACAAAAACCTGTATTCAACACAACTAGAAAATCTTGAGGAAATGGACAATTTCCTTGACAGATACCAAGTACCAAAATTAAATCAGGATCAAATAGACCATCTAAACCGTCCTATAAGCCCTGAAGAAATAGAAGTTGTCATTGGAAGTCTTCCAACCAAAAAAAGCACAGGTCCAGATGGTTTTAGTGCAGAATTCTATCAGACCTTCAAAGAAGACCTAACACCAATACTCTTCAAACTGTTCCACAAAATAGAAACAGAAGGAACACTACCCAACTTGTTCTATGAAGCCACAATTACACTAATACCAAAAGCACACAAAGATCCGACAAAGAAAGAGAATCTCAGGCCAATCTCTCTTATGAATATCGATGCAAAAATACTCAATAAAATTCTTGCCAATCGAATCCAAGAACACATCAAAACGATCATCCACCACGATCAGGTAGGCTTCATCCCAGGGATGCAGGGATGGTTCAATATAAGAAAATCCATCAATGTAATCCACTACATAAACAATCTCAAAGAAAAAAACCACATGGTCATCTCATTAGATGCTGAGAAAGCATTTGACAAAATTCAGCATCCTTTCATGCTAAAGGTCTTGGAAAGATCAGGAATTCAAGGCCCATATCTAAACATAGTAAAAGCAATTTACAGCAAACCGGTAGCCAGCATCAATCTAAATGGAGAGAAACTTGAAGCAATCCCACTAAAATCAGGGACTAGACAAGGCTGCCCTCTATCTCCATATCTTTTCAATATAGTACTTGAAGTTCTAGCTAGAGCAATTAGACAACAAAAAGAGGTCAAAGGGATACAAATTGGAAAGGAAGAAGTCAAACTATCACTATTTGCAGACGATATGATAGTATACTTAAGCGACCCAAAGAACTCCACCAGAGAACTCCTACAGCTGATAAACGACTTCAGCAAAGTGGCCGGATATAAAATCAACTCAAGCAAGTCAGAAGCCTTCCTATACTCAAAGGATAAGCAGGCTGAGAAAGAAGTAAGAGAAATAATACCCTTCACGATAGCCACAAACCATATTAAGTATCTTGGCGTGACTCTAACCAAACAAGTGAAAGATCTGTATGACAAGAACTTCAAGTCTCTGAAGAAAGAAATTGAAGAAGACCTCAGAAGATGGAAAAATCTGCCATGCTCATGGATTGGCAGGATTAATATAGTAAAAATGACCATCTTACCAAAAGTAATACACAGATTCAATGCAATCCCCATCAAAATCCCAACTCAATTCTTCATAGAGTTAGAAAGAGCAATTCAAAAATTCATCTGGAATAACAGAAAACCCAGAATAGCTAAAACTATTCTCAAGAGTAAAAGAACCTCTGGGGGAATCAGTATCCCGGACCTCAAGCTGTACTACAGAGCAATAGTGTTAAAAACTGCATGGTATTGGTACAGTGACAGGCATGTAGATCAATGGAACAGAATTGAAGACCCAGAAATGAATCCACACTCCTATGGTCACTTGATCTTTGACAAAGAAGCTAAAACCATCCAGTGGAAAAAAGATAGCCTTTTCAACAAATGGTGCTGGCTCAGCTGGAGGTCAACATGCAGAAGAATGCAAATTGACCCATCCTTATCTCCTTGCACTAAGCTCAATTCTAAGTGGATCAAAGATCTCCACATAAAACCAGACACACTGAAACTAATAGAAGGGAAACTAGGGAAGAACCTTGAACATATGGGCACAGGGGAGAATTTCCTGAACAGAACTCCAATAGCTTATGCTCTAAGATCAAGAATAGACAAATGGGACTCATTAAATTACAAAGTTTTTGCAAGGCAAAAGACACTGTCAAAAAGACAAAGCGGCAACCAACTAACTGGGAAATGATCTTTACTAACCTTACATCTGACAGAGGGCTAATATCCAATATATACAAAGAACTCAAGAAGTTAGACTCCAGAGAGGCAAGTAACCCTATTAAAAATGGGGTACAGAGCTACACAAAGAGTTCTCACCTGAAGAATATCTAATGGCTGAGAAGCACCTAAAGAGATGTTCATCATCCTTAGTCATTAGGGAAATGCAAATCAAAACAACCCTGAGATTCCATCTCACACCAGTCAGGATGGCTAAGATCAAAAACACAGGAGACAGCAGTTGTTGGTGAGGATGTGGAGAAAGAGGAACACTCCTCCACTGCTGGTGGAATTGCAAGCTGGTACAACCACTCTGGAAAGCAGTCTGGCGGTTCCTCAGAAAACTGGGCATGACACTCCCAGAGGATCCAGCTATACCACTCCTGGGCATATACCCAGAGGCTTTACCTGCATGCAATAAGGACATATGCTCCACTATGTTCATAGCAGCCTTATTTATAATAGCCAGAAGCTGGAAAGAACCCAGATGTCCCTCAACGGAGGAATGGATTCAGAAGATGTGGTATATCTACACAATGGAATACTACTCTGCAATTAAAAACAATGAATTCACGAAATTCCTAGGCAAATGGTCAGATCTTGAAAATATCATCCTTAGTGAGGTAACCCAATCACAAAAGAACACACATGGTATGCAGTCACTGATAAGGGGATATTGACCCAGAATCTCGGAATACCTTAGACACAATCCGCATATCAATAGATTTCTAAAAAGATGGTAGGAGAGACCCCTGGTCCTGGAAAGACTGGATGTAGGGGAATGCCAGGGCCGAGTAAAGAGAGGGGGTTGAATGGAGAAAAGAGGGAGGGAAGGGGGCTTATGGGACTTTCGGGGAGGGAGGAAACGGGAAAGGGGAAGTGATTTGGAATGTAAATTAAAAAAATAAAATAAAATAAATAATATAAAAAAAAAGAGTTGCCTTGGTCATGGTGTCTGTTCACAGCAGTAAAACCCTAAGATGTAGTGTGTAGTATGAAAATGAAACCCACACTAAATCCAGCTATGCACCTGCATTCTCTGTCTGTTCCTAGCCCAGTGCATAGCCCGAGACCGAGACCACGTGTTTTTCCTAGCCAACGCCTCTCCAACAAATGCGGGCTCTGTCTCTCCAGAGCTCTGAGATGGCTCTCTTGCCAGCCCGCCATCCTCCTCTCTCCACTGTCTTTACCTCTCCCCTGGAGCTCGGGCCTTTGCCCAATCTTCCAGTTCCAAAGCCTGGACAAATTCTGTCCCAGCTATATTCTTTCACTCCTGGCCACGTGAGTCACTGAGAATGGAAAACACCAGACGATGTTAGTTTAAAATCAACAGATGACACAACTCATGGGCATGGAATCTATCCTCCTAAACTCACCAGTTATTCTGTGTTGAAAATCTTCTGGTGGTGGAGGTCACCACTGTGTCTAACAGTTCCTGGTTTACATACAGCTGCCTCTCGTTCTCCGCCTTGCAGTAAAAAAGGGCTGTCCCTGCTGCATCCCCCTCTTCCTCTCTGGGACCAGAAAGCACACCTCCTCCTCTTTGCCCAGTGATTAGCTTCTTATTGTCTTTATTAGCCAATTAATTAATTAGGGAAAATTCCCCTACACTAAGACAATAAGCAAAAACTAATCTTTGATTTACAATTTATGCATCATATTTTTAAAACTCAAAATGAACCATGGCATTAAACGCAAAATAAAAAATAAAACTTTTATAAAGAAAACATAGGAGAAGATCTATAGAACCCTAGGATTAGGCCGAGTTCTTAGGCATGGTATCAAACGGATTGTCCACAAAAGGAAAAAAATGATAAATTACACTTAGCAAATTTTTTTTGTATGTTTTCTTAATTTTTTTTTTATGTATGAGTGTTTTGCTTGCTTATGTGTCTGAGCACTGCTTACATGGCTGGTGCCTGCAGAGGTTGTTGGATCTCCTGAAACTAGCATTAGAGATAGTTGTAAGCTGCCATGTAAGTGCTGAGAATTAAACCCAGGTCCTCTGCAAGAATGTCACGCGCTCTTAAACACTGAGCGATCTCTCCAGCAAACCAGTTGTACTGGTTGGTCTTTGGTCATATTCATTCATGATGTCAGGTTCTTTCTTTCATTGGAATCTTTATAGATCCTATATGATCTATTTGAAATGATCTACTTTTCCTCTTTCTGTCATGGCCTTTTTAAACTTTAACTTAAATTTCAGCTCCTTAGAGAGGTCTTCCCAGACCCATTTAAATCTAACAGTTTTCGTGTTTTTCTCTTAAGTCCTTGTTCACCATTGCAAACCCAATATATAGAAGTTCTTGGCATACAGAGAGACACTTTTAACTTTTATCAGCAGAGTGGATAATACAAAAAATATCATTGCCGGGTTATCAGAAAGCTTATCTTGCAGAATCAGAAGATATCACATGACTTTTAAAAGGCTTTGTAAGCCTGGCATGGTGGCTCACACCTTTAATTCCAGCAATCAAGAAGCCAAGGCTGGAGAGTTGTTGCCATGTTTAGGACAATGCAGGATACATAGACTCAAGACAATAGAGTTATAGTGTGAAACACTGTCTTAACAAACAGAGTTTGAAAACAACAAATAAGATCAATCCAGGTTGCAGATGTGTTGAAAGAAGGTCTGAAGGTAGGAAGAAGGAGTCATACATTTGAGGGACACAAAAAGCATTCTGGGGATGGATGTGCTGTTCAACAGTAGGTGGCTTTCTTAGTTTGTGTGTGAGACTCTGAGTTTAGTCTTCAGCATTGCAATAAATAAATACCATTTACTTTTCAAAACATCTTAGAATAGAAAGACAAAATAGACAGTGGGAAAAAAGACTTGTAACTAAATATCTGATGAAAGACTTGTATCTAAAATATATAAATAGCCCTTGAGATAGTTTAAAAGTCTAATTAGAAATGGGCAAAACATCTGGACCAGCATTTCACCAAAAAGGAGTGGCATAGATAGCAAATGAGCACTTGAAAACATGTTCCACATCACCAGCCATCAGGAAAATGCAAATGGAAACTATAATGAGATGTCACTATGTACTCTTTAAAACAGCTGCAGCATGGTCACAATACAAAGTACCCTTGAGGAAATGAAGGAACTTGAGCCCATATATTGCTGAAGGGAATGTAAATGTGTACAGCTATCCTAGAAAACAGTTTGGTGTATTTTCAGAAAATTAAAAGTACTCTTGCCCATAATTCAACAGTTGCTCTCCTGGTCATTTTTTTTTAGCACATTCCTTTTACTTTATTCAAACATTAAACAGGATTACCTAGGGCCTAAGACAAATTCCAACTACAAAGATTATATTCTTCTTTCTGCTCAAGGGAGCAGGCACCAAATACAAATCTCAGTCCCTCTGATTATGACTAGCCATGATTAAAAGCAGCTCCAGGTTTGCCAGGAATGTCTCGGGAACAAGTTTTGTACAACTGCAATCTCTGATGTAGCACCAAGAACAGATGTTCCAGAGTGACAAAATTTCCTCAAGATTCAAACAATCTTAAAACAATTTCTTTGTCTTTACTGATAAACCAAAACATAGCCACAACTTTCCTGAAACATTTCACTCAAAACAAGAAACAAAGGCTTCCTGATATTTTTCACTTAATGCCATAAATACATGTTTCATTTTATGTATCACTACATAGAAATATATCATACTAAGGGGATATTAACCCAGAATCTCGGAATACCCTAGACAGAATTCGCATATCAATAGATTTCCAAGAAGATGGAAGGAGAGACCCCTGGTCCTGGAAAGACTGGATATAGGGGAACGCCAGGACAGAGAAGCGAGATGGGGTTGAATGGGGAAAAGAGGGAGGGAAGAGGGCTTATGGGACTTTTGGGGAGGGAGGAACCGGGAAAGGGGAATTCATTGGGAATGTAAATAAAAAAAAATAGAAAATAAAAAAAAATCCTACAATGTAAAAAAAAAAAAGAAATATATCATACAATTCATATTAGTAAGAAACTCTACTGAAGGAAAAAGTGTAATTCATTTTTCTGTCACCATACATTGCTAAAACTATTATAGGTTCCATAATAAAAAGAATCTGAACAACTGTGAGGATTATGGCACTTTGTTTACCCAGCACTTCAGATCCACAAACCAGAGCAGGAACCATACTAAACTATTATTAACCTCATAAACTTGTTAAAATATTTAATAAATAATTACAGAAAACATGATTTTTAAGAACTGAGCACCTCTATAAAACCTTGCACATACTTCAGTAGCCAAAGCAATCTTAAGCGAAAATAATTCTGGAAATATGACCAGAATTAATTTCACACACACACACACCCAATAAAACAAGCCCCCAAACAAAAAATATAGAATAATAGAATATAATATAGAATCCAGAAATAAGCTCATGCTGCTATAGTCACCTGAGTTTTGACAAAAAGAGTAAAAAGCCCATTGTACCAAAGAAAGCCTTTTAACCAAATGATGGTGGGAAACTGAATATCTGCACCTAGAAGAATAAAATTTGATTCCTATTTCTTGCCCTGCGCGAAAATAAATTTAAAATGCATTGAAGGCCTGATTTACAGACCTGGAATTCTGGAACTGATGGAAGAAAAAAAGAGTAAGAATGTTAAGATATAGTTATATGCAAGGACTTTCTGAAGAAGGATTCCAATAGCTTAGGAAATACAGCTAAGAACTAACAAATGGGGTTGCATGAAATTAAAAACCTTCTGCACAACAAAGAAAGAATTCAATCAAAGGAGAGTCTAGAAGGCATGTCCAACCTTTCTGCTTTGCAACATCATATTCTCATCTACAAACATCATGTGTAGGAAATACATAATTGAGTTACAATAAGAACTGCAAAATATAATCTCAGAATAGTTTAAGTTTATGATGTGTTGGACTGTGTTCATAGCTATCCTCTGACACATTCACAGATTATGAGATAACCTTCTCCAGCTATATGGCTGGTCATAGAATAATATCTATAACACATTAAACACTCAGAAAACTATGAAAAAGAAACCAAACAATCTAATCGGCAAATAGATCAATCATGTGAAGAGACAGTCCTCAAAAGAAGATGTACAACTGACAAATAAGTATATACTAAGGTTCTGAGTCTTAGCCAACAGAGAGCTACAAACTAGAGATGCATTAAGATTTCATCACCACTCAGTCATTAAGTCATAAGTAATAAACAGCGGCAAGGATGAAGAGGTTGAAGGATGCTGGTGGCAATATTCAGGGTGGGGTGCATGGTATGCCAGCCAGGAGGGCCCTGTAATGGGTAGAGACTGAGGGATTCTGGGAGAACTTGACTGCCAGCTTCAGCTTTGATATGTTAATGGGCACTTCAGCCATTTGTTTGAGACTTAACAGTTAGTATGGAGATACCTCATGAAAACTAAAAGGACAGACTGGAGATGTATTAAACTCAGCTGGTAGTGTGTTTGCCTACCATGCAGGAAACCCTGGGTTCCAGCCCCAGCACAGCACAAAACTGGGAGTGCTGGTACATACCCACAATCCCACAACTCAGGGAATGGAGGCAGGAGAATCAGGAGTTTAAGGTTGTACTTGACTGGAAGTTTGAAGCCATCCTGGGCTACACACAAGCCTGTCTTTTCCTTTGATCCAGCTATACTATTCCTGGATACATAACTGAAGGACTCTAAATGTTCGTACTGCAGAGATGCTTGCACATCTATTTTACTGCAGCACTATTCACAATAGCCAACATACGGAATTAATGGATAAGGAAAATGTGTTGTGCATATAATATAAAATGGAGTTTGATCCAGCCATAAAGAATGAAATTATGCCATTTATCAGAAAATATATACAACTGAAGATAATCATATTAAGTACAATAGGTCAGGTGAATACTATACTTGTATGATAATATCTATAAAACACATTACTATGTACAATGAACATACTCCAATAAAAATTTAAAACTTGCATGTTAATATACATAGCAGCTTTATTTCTAAATGATCAAACTATTTTAAATGTCCTTCAATTGATAAATGAAGAAGTACTATACTCATAACATAGAATACTATTCTGCAATAAGGAACAAACTATCACCATACAAGATAATCTGAGTGTGTATTTGCAAAGAACTGTATTTACTGAAAAAGCCAACATCAAAAGGCTATATAAAAATATTCTATTTACATCATTCTTGAAAATAAAAACATTATAGAGATGGAGAACAAATTAGTGTTTTCTGTGGAAAATGGTAGGGTGGGGCAGGGTATATAACTACAACCAGTTGGTACCATAATTTCTTTGTCTTGATACAGTGATTCTATTATTGGTTAAAGTGGTGTTTCTAGAAATATAATCACACACATCTCTATTTATGCATACACATAAAATAAATGCATGTAAAAACTTGAAAGCAGAATAGTAAGTCTGTAGATTATACCAACATCAATTTCCTGGTATTGATATTAATCTATTTATAAGATATCCCCTTGGGGAAAATTAGGTGAAGGTTATACTGGACCTGAGTATGTTGTTCTTGCAATTTCCTGTGAATCTATAATTATTCAAACTGGAAAGTCAAGAAAAATTCTTATCACTGTTTTTTTTTTTTGGTGTAGTACATCTAACATGTAACTTGGGTTGCTTTAAAGACCCAGAAACAAGCCTGGCAGGAATACAGGGGAGTTTTTTTTAATGACTAACCAAGTGCTAAATGTTGCCAAGTCAGATCTCATTTCCTAACAACCATTTATAGAGAATGTTCTCAGTCAACCCCTGAGCCATACATTCTTTGTATCCTTTTAGTAAAGACTTTTATGTCCAAATATTTTATGACTTTTTGCCTAGTTATTTTTGAGACAGGTTCTCATATACACCAAGCTGGCCTCAAACTAGCTAGGGATAACCTGGAATTCCTGATTCTCCTTCCTTCCTAATGCTGGGATTATCGGCATGTACCACCACATGCAACTCGCTGGTTTTTAAAAGAATGTAGTTACTATATAAAGTAAACCTTTAACACTCTCATTCAACTTCAGTTTTTCTTTGTGGCACTGCTATAGGTCGGTTCCAGGGTCTTTTGCATGCTGAGCATGTATTCTGCCCCTGAGTTGCATAGCCAGATTCTCAGTTCACACTTTTGATTAAATCACTAGTGAAACAAGGCAAGAGGAAGGGAGAGAAGGCATGCTGGAAAAGCTATTGCAGCCTTCAGAGCATTATGTAGGTGGTAATCTCCCAAAGGTTCTTTTTTCTGCATGCTTGGGATGGGCTCCTATCCTCCTGTGTGTGTCTCAGGTTCTCAATGTCACTAACCACGATAAGCATGCTTAGATAGCTTCTACTGCTGACTTACACCTGCATGGATTTGACAGTTCCCAAGTAGATGCGAATCAACTATCAGCTAATTTCTTACTAAAGGTTGTGTTCAAAACATAAAGATGCCCAGGAATTTTTGGTATGATGTTACTCCAAAAAACTGTTAAGCCAAACATACCCTAAATATGATATTAAGAATTTAGTTAGCACCAGACTCCAATTCATTTCTTTTAATTTTATTTATGTGTATGGGTATTTTGGCTGCACACATACTGTATATCACATGTGTAACATGTATTAAAATGTATTACACATATTGTGTAAGCCAGAAAAAGTGTCATGTCCTCTGAAACTATAGTTATAGAAGGTCGTGAGCTGCCATATGGGTTCTAGGAATCAAACCCGGATCCTATGAAAGAGCAGCCAGTGCTTTTAACCACCACATCATCCCTCCAACCTCTAGATTTCAGTTGAAGAATATTATGGGGCTACGTTCATGTGGAGTAATGAAATATTAAATGTAGCATATATTTTTAAATGAAACAGTCCACTTATCAACAAGCTACACCGACCCCAGTAGCTTACTTTGTCCTGTTTTCCAGGCAGCAGATGGAAAACAATAATCTAGAGTCTGGGGAACATGAAAACGAATGTGTATTACCCTGCCTGAAGCAAGTATAGATCCATCTGGTTGTGAACCCAAGTTGAACCTATTAGAAATCTAGCTTGTATAACAGCAAACAAATTATTAATAAAAGGCAGAACACCTAAAGTTTAAAAAAGTTAAAAAGGTTTCTACACTTCTTTGTTTCGATCTTAAAAGGATTGGTTTTAATACATGGAATTGACGTGTGAGGTTATTTCTTAACATTCAATGAAATCACAAATCAGATTTTCATTTTTAAAATGGATTTGCTTCTTTAAAGATTCGGTCATATTCCAATGAATTGGCCTACTAATAGCCTGAGTGCCATCAAAGAGAAACTTCCTTCTGGGTATGCTGCAGTTTGTGTTGCCTCAATTGAGGCTTTTGGCCCTGCTGAGGCTCCCCTTGGCTATAGTAGAATAACTCAGGAAGACAGACTTAGTGTTTTAATCATACCATTTCCAACCTTTGAAGCTAGGAGGGGGAGGGGTAAGAATAAACTTCCTGCTGGTTTTAAAGTTTGAGGACAGAAGGCTCAACCAACTGAAATTGCTGTGCCATCACTCTCTGGCTTTCTGGCCCTTTCAGGTCAGGTAAAGAGCCACAGTCCTGCCAAGTGGATCTGGGCTCTCCCGCAGACACCCCATTTAGAACTTTTGACCTGCCCCTTTTTCCTTTCAAATTTTCTGGTCTTGCCTGGAGACTGGGGATTATGTGCTGCAGACTGACACTTTTTTTTAGCCAGTTCCTCACCACTTACTCCTACCAGGTGAGGAGCCCTGGAGACTGACCACCCAAAACTATTTAACAGATGCTCAAAGTGAGAGCTGGCACTTAACACTTGGGCTGAGAGCGGAGATTTCCGGGTATTCAGCATGTCCCATCCTCAGGGCTATGTTACTATTTCCCAGCTTATTGTTACAACCTTCCTCCCAGACCACCTCCAGAGCAAATGGGCTGGCAAGTGTGGTAGTCTCCTTTCCTATGGCCATGAGCTCTGGGGAGTCTCCTAGCTCCCCAACTGGGAACCACACTGTGAATGACTCTAACATCTGAGGCTTATCTGTCAGCCCAGGTTAAGCGTTCTTAACCTTCCTGCTTGTGCTTCAAATCAGTAAAATACTGGGCCAAGGAAAAAGGAAATGACCGACAATGTTGACAATAGAACCATTAAGTTGTTTTGTTGTAAGGGATTTTCTTAGAGGCAGTGGTAAGATAATTCTCAAATGTCAACAATGTGAGAGCACCAGCATCTCTTTATTGTTGCTCTGAAACAAAGTATAATTAGAAATGGTTACTTTGCTGATAGATGCAGGCTGGTGCATGCTGGTACATGCTGGCACACACACACACACACACACACACACACACACACACGCACACACAGAGAGAGAGAGAGAGAGAGAGAGAGAGAGAGAGAGAGAGAGAGAGAGAGAGAGAGAGAGAGAGAGAGAAAGAAGAAGAAGAAAAAGAAGAAGAAGAAGGAGGAGGAGGAGGAGAAGAGAGGAGAGGAGAGGAGAGGAGAGGAGAGGAGAGGAGAGGAGAGGAGAGGAGAGGAGAGGAGAGGAGAGGAGAGAGAGCTAGCTCCCAGAAACAGACTTCAAGCAACTTAAATCTCAAACAATTTCTAGACTTTCAATCTGGACAAGTGACAGTGACAAGGGATTGCTAGTTAATATTTGCACTAGTTAGCCTTATTAATTTGAAACAACTTTCAGGTTAAAAAAAATGTGTTGAGTCAAAACCAAGCCAGAAAACTCTTGCCTGGGAAGTTTATGTGGAGGTTAGGGGAAAGCTGGGCACCCAGGTTGTTGGTACTCTGTCTGGACTCCACCCCCACAGCTACCTGGCAATAGCCAGGTATGCCCCTCTCCACAATTACCTGGCACCAACTAGGTAGGTCTGGTCCACTATAAAAGGGGCTGCTTGTCCCTCCTCTCTCTCTTATCCTCTTGTTCTCTCTGGCCCTCTTAGGTTCTTCCCTTCCCCCTTCCCCCTTCCCTTCCCCCCTCTCTCCATGTGGTCATGGCTGGCCTCTACTTCTCTACTCTCTCCCTCTCTCTGCTTATCTCTACCTCTACTACTCTCTTAACTCCCCTCCCTATGCCCTAAATAAATGCTATTCTATAATATACTGTCTGTTCTGTCGTGTGTCTGGTCCCTCAGGGGAAAGGGATGCCTTGGTATGGGCCCACTGAAGCACCCCCTTCCCCCACACCCCCATAGAACATATCTTAATAGTCCTTTTCTCTTTTTATGATCATGATACAGGTAGCCCCAGAGAAAATGACTGAGAAGACCTTGGTTTTGCTATCCTCACCATCTAGCCATCATGGCTTGAATTCAGAGTAAATTTCAGTCCACTTGATCACTTTAGTCCTGGGACTGGCCAAGTCCAAGGTCAAGATTAAATGGCTGCTACATGTCCTCCACTAAAGTGGAATGAAAACTTATTATAAATCCTACAACTAAAAAGTCCTCAAATTTCTGACCTTGCTGGAGAACAAATTAATGCACACCAAAATGGTATTAATAAAACCGACGTTGTTGAATACAATTATGGTTTTAAAGATTTTTAAAGAAAATGTATGTGTACATGTCTGATTTTATTAGTAGCACATAAGTGCCTAAGAAGGCCATCAAATTCCCTGGAACTGGAGTTACAGTGGATTAAGCTGGTGCGGGTGTTTGAAACTGAATCTGGGTCCTCTTCAATAGCTAGTGCTCTTAAATGTGGAGCCATCTCCTCAGTCCCAAGTCCTTACGATTTTATGTATTTTTATTAACTGGGACTGAACCAAGAACCTCACATATGCTAAGCAAATGCTCTGCCACTCAGCCAAATCCCCAGCCACTATGCCTCATTTTTAAAAATAAAACCGAAAAGAAAAACAAAACAAAACAAAACAAAACAAAACAGTAAAAGTGGGAAACAACTGAATTTGCCTGTTAGACATTTGTCCTTTTGTTGAACAGTTCTGAGCTATCATTTCCATTGGCATATGTGGTTGCTGTTTTGAGTAAAGTTGCTCTCAACTGAAGTAAAGGCCAGTGTTTTATAATATTTATGTAGATGGACCCCCTGCAGATGTTGGCTAGCCACCACTCGAGGATGAAAAGGCTTAAGGGTCTGGGAAGTGACCAGACTTTAGACCTACTCAGGTAGCCATTTGGTTCCCACATGGGTGCGAACTAAAGTTCTTAGGGGAAAAAGCAGCACCTGTGTCCTAAAGGCTATTTAGGCCTGAGTTAACTGATCAAAAGAACTTCAGTAATTATGGAAAGTCAGAATGCTACACAGCAGAAGGCAAATTACCTAGAGTAACCTTAAATAGCCATTCACTGAGTACCTCCCTGTTTAGTGTTTGAACTCCCATTCATACTGAGGCTATTAGGTAATAGTGTTTTGGAGTTTACAAACAGACCATTAGCTCAACTGCTCCACCAGCTCAACTGCTAAGAATGTTTTCAGAGATCATTTGAGGCCTATAGCAGATTTTACTTCTTTGCTGTAACCTACTCCCTCAATATTCCCAGCAATGTGTCTTGAAATTGATTTGATTTGTATGTTCTGTTGTTGTTCTGACACTAACAACTTTATAAAACTATCACTGGGATATGATTCTTGAGATAAGCATGAATCTATGTTTGGTGCCAGGATCACATATGGTTTGCTCCAACACAAACTACCATTTGTTCCCTTTGAGGTGAGTGCTAATTGTAATGGAGTGAGAACCAATTGTAATGGATACTATTTAAATTTATGTATAATTTTTGGCCTACAATATAATTCCCATCATGCCTGCGGTTGTCCATAGTGGTGATTAAATGAACAAATAGCTCTAGTGGTCAAAACTGAATAAATATGTTGGGATTTCTTAGCCAAACACACTCCCATTAGTTTTTCTGTATCTGAGACCTGTCATTTTTGGAAAACACTGTTAAATCTTAATGTCTTGGTTGGTTTTTCTGTTAACTTGACACAAGCTATAGTTATCTGGGAAGAGGAACCTCAATTGGCAAACTGCCTTCCTCAGATTGTCTTTCTAGAACCTGTAAGGCCATTTTTACAGAAAAGGCTTCAAATCTATAAGCAAACATATGTCTATCTCCATGTCTACTTTAGGGTGTGATTCTACAAGGCAGTCTTGACTGTCCTGTTCAGTTCATGAGAGAGATCTATTGACTTAGACTATAGTCAGTGCTTAAGTCAAATGTGATGGTTCTCTTTCATTAGCCTCTTACGCTCTGCTCTTAAAAACCTTCACCACTGGCTGATATTCTAATTTATTCTTAGCTTCTAGCAGAATGGTCTTTAATATGAACAAGACCAGCTGCAGAAATATCAGGCTGGCTGTTGGCTTGCTGCCTGGCCATGGATGGGGAAGGCAGCAGAACTGAAGGACTCTAATTCTCCTGGAGCCATCACTGAGCTCCGCAACTTTTCTCCAATTGAAATGGCTTCCTGTTCAGCTTCCAAACAATTCACCACTTCCCAGTGTTCTTGAATTTGGGCCAGAACAGTTTCTTAGTCTCTACTGTTCTTATGCTATACTGCACTCACCCTGAGACTGCTTTCAGCAGGCTCGTTACTTCAGTTCCATTTGGAAGATTGTGGATGGGGAGCCAGAAGACCTGACAGAAAGAAACCGAGCTTTGCTTGGGAGCCTCTTGGACCAGAATGTCAGATGCAACATAACAAAGCCAGTGAGTGTCTTTGGTTTCATTCCTTCTGGGATTCTCATGCTGGGAGCAGGCTAAGAAGAGGCATATTTAAAGAATTCTAAACCAGCTGCTTGTAAATGAATTTTTTTCTCCTAAAGACATTACTTCTAGTTATTTATATTGCATTTGTATTCATGAGAAAAAGAAAAAAACCCTCTGCCCAAACTAAAAACAAACTTTTAGAGAATGTTCTGAACCCTGCCTTAAAAACTTCAAGGAGATGGGAATGTGGTACAGTGGTAGAAGGCTTGCCTAGCTTGGTCAAGGCCTTGGGTTCCACCTCCCCCCCCAGCAAAATCAGTGGAATGAAAATTTCCAAAGGATTCCAAAGTGAACTGATACTCAGTAAGTGCCTATTCTGTGCACTGTATTTCTTGCTGAACACACTTTATCTCCTTCCTCTTCTTTGCTCACTATTTTGGGTGATAAAACAAGCTCACACATCTATAGGTGTAAAATAAAGTGTTCTTAGTTTTTAAACAAGTGTCTGTCAAATGTACAGAAATCATGGAAACATGAGGTAAGAAAAAGAGTTTGACAGCACAAAAGGGTTTGAGCACCCACCAGTCTCCATTCCTAGAATGGAGAACCACTCCAAAACATCACTGTAGTTTTTGTGCTATATGTATCTAGACTTGTTTCATGCAAATGCCAACAAATACATTGGTTTCTTACTCTTATGTAAAACTAAAGTATATTTATTGTCCTGTATTTTTTCACATTTAGCACTTTGGTAATCTTTCCATGGAACCTCCTTTTCTGTGGTTTTATTACATTTCATTGTCAGAATGTATCATGACATTTTTACCTAGTTCCTGATGCCATAGTGTAGGTAGGACATTTAAGTTGTTTTAAAGTTCTTTCTTTGTTTTTCATTGCTTGATGACAGAGCCACATCCTTAGCAAATAACCTCTTAAAATTAATCAAATGTTAACCAAGACACTCAGACCCCAAGGCCTGAGTTCCTATGCCCCAATGTAACAACTGACTTCACAGGAATCAAGGAATGGCTGCTAGTCCTTTTGGTTCACACATCACTTTGCAGAACCATTTTCCTCCCATGTCTCCATGTCTCACTCACCAGACATGAAGAGCATGACCATTTCGTAAACAAACAATAAACCTACCGTTAACTGAGGGGTCCTGTTAAAGAAGACAGCCCAGAAAGACCTCAGAATGTCTGAATCAAAACTAAGCACAAATCTTACCCACAAGGGGTAATAATGATTTTGGACATGGGTACATTTGAGAAAATTTTCCATGTACTACTGAAACCCTGATGCTCATTTCTACCTATTTGTGTTCACACACAATCATTATCTGTGTTTGCACATGCACACAGATATACACACTGCCATCACTACCTCAACCCATCATATTAATTTCCTGCCCTCTGATTCAAACACAGTACTCAGCTCAATTTGCTATTGAGAGTTAGAACAAACAAAAGTTCTATATAGAAGCAGTGTTTTTAAAATGGGTGTTATTCAACAGGCTACATTTAAGCCAAAGGTGGATATTTCAGTGATAAATATACATAATATCACACAAAACTTTGGGATTCAGTCTACTGATTTAAATCGATTAAGTTCCAAAATGGTGGCAGCTTGTCATTTCTTTGGCTTAGAAAGTTTCCTTATTGTTGTTAGGACTTAAGCTACAGGACAACTACCTTTGTCTCTAGTTTCTTCCAACAGCAACACAGATCCTATCAAGAACAAAGACTAAAGTGACTTAAATATCTTAGGGCATTTTGGGAAGAGTTCAGTGGTAGAATACATGGTCAGCAGGTTTGAAGCTGGGTGAGTAGTGCACATGCGCACCCCTCCCCGGGCAATTTAGATGAAGTCTTGTATGCTGGCTAGTTTATGCCAACTTGACACAAGCTAGAGTTATCTGAAAGGAAGTTAACCTCAAATGAGAAAATTCCCCCATTAGATCCGGCTGCTAAGGCATTTTCTTAAATAGAGATTGATGTGGGAGGGCCCAGTCCACTGTGGGTGGTGCCATCCATGGGCTTGTGGTCCTGGGTCCTATAAGAAAGCAAGGTGAGCAAGGCATGCAGAACAAACCAATAAGCAGTACACCTCTACAGAGTCTATATCAGCTCCTACCTCCAGATCCCTGCCCTGTTCCTTTTATAGTTTCCTTCAGTGATGAATAGTGATGTGGGAAGTATAAGCCAAATAAGCCCTTTCCTTCCCAACTTACTTTTAGTTGTGGTGTTTCATCACAGCAATAGAAACCCTAACTAAGACATCTTGCATCCTCCCAAGGGTAGAAGGCAAAGGGAGACATGCTGAGAAGGACAGGGCAGTCTATCAGTCTGTTCAGAACAGGAGTAGGTATTGTTTGTGCAGTGACAGGCTCTTAGATGTGGAGCTACAGACAACAAAACATCTGAAGGCATATTCAGGTGATAGACAGCCATGTGTATAATTTCCTCTTCCATAATAACACCTTTGACCTGCAAAGAACTTCATAGCCTTAAGTTCGTTCACATAAAACATATGGGAGAGATTGCTGCTTCTCAACAGCCCTCAACTCCCCATTCTGACCTTGCTCCCAGCGAGTGGACTGGCCCAAGTGGTCCAAGTGAAGTGGTTTGCAGTTTGGGCTGTACAGCAGAGTTACCTTGGGAGTTTTGAAAACCCCGATGCTTGGGTCTGGAGACTTCACGGTAGCCTGAATGAATCAGATCTCCTGGGCTTGGGGTGAAGTTCAATGGTAGAGCGTCTCCTTATAGACTGTGGGACCATGGGTTCTACCTCCAGCATCAATCAGCTCCCAAACCATCTCTGGAGCAGGGCAGAACTTAGGCATGGGCATTTTTCTAAAGGTTCCTCAGCTGGATGTATAGTAGTGGCAGGAGGTTTCCTTATAGTTTTCTTTTCTTGGGCTCCAATTATCTACTGCCAGCCATAGTCCAGATATATTAATAGAAAACTTCAGAAATCATTTATAAGCTTTACAATGTTGCTCTGGGTAGCAGGATGAACTGACAGGCAGTTCTGCTGTTTTCTGCCTGAAATGGAAGCCGTCCTTTATCCAGCATATTCACATTGATCCACACTGTATACACTACCTGCCTCATGGTAGCCCGGTAACAATACACTGATAGAATTTTTATTATAATGCATTATTATTTCATATTATATTATTCTATTTTATTATTGCTGTTAATCTTTCAATATGCTTAATGTATAAATTAAATTTTCTCATAGATATTTATAAATAGAGAATATCATGGTCCATATAAGGTACGTATTATCTGAGAGTCTTAGAAACATACCCACTAAAGATTAGGGGAAGTCAACTATAACTTTCACCCAGAACTGAGAACTGCTAGTATGAGCCACTCAAAATGCATCCATTCCCTTATGTAATTATTGGCATAGGGCAGGCCATGTGAGCTAGTTCTAGCCAGTGAGAAAGAAGTCAGCTAATAGGTGGTGGGTTCTGAGAAAGAGTTTAATAACAAGATTATCTTCCTAGGAGCCAAGAATACAAACATTTTAATATAGTCACATGTTGATCTTAAATGTCCAATGCAGAAGGAAGAGCTCAGTCACTAAAATTTACAAGAGCCTAAAACTAATCAGATGTGCCTGCAGTCCTACAGAGAAGCTGCATCAATGGCCTTGCCCATAGTCACTGTCACCCACACCCATTTGCACTTCCTACGGTTCAAAGTCCTCTACACACCTCTCTATCACCCTGCCTCAGGCATCATTTAGTGTGTCAGAACAAATTGGGAGAAGGATGTGGAACAAAATTTCTAGGAGATTCTCATGTCTTAAGACCATAAAATGCTGCAGCTTTTGACCAGGGGATGAGTTTCCTGAAGTCTGTGATGGGAGTTAGGAACCATTATGTTCCCTATGTAAATATGGCTTAGCAGATGATAGGATGCTTTTGTCAAGATGAGGAGTCACCCTGTGCCTTACCTTCCTTCTCTACGAAAATCAGGAAAGAACACAGACTTCCTAGCAATTACAAAAATTGATTTGATTACTGGGAGAAGCAAATTCAATTAGCCAGCTTCCCCAAACCACTCTAAAATCCTAGGTCTATTAACCAAAAAGAAGAAGAAATCCATCTTCATTAACATCTTCAACCTTTGTCCCTCCAGTCTATCCCAGGGGAATACTGAATTACACTATAAAATAATGAATGGAAACTTAAGTCACTTCCGGCCTTCCCGCATTGCTTTTCTTCCTCCTCTGGTCTGCACTGTACAGAAGGCAGCAGGCACTCTTCCAATTCACAGTGTTTGGAGACATGCATTCCCATGCCACTGACTAGATTCCTATGGTGAGCATCATGAAGAACAGCCTTCCTGTGGCCCATCTGTTAACTCAATACTAGACACACATATATAGAGAGAGACTTTTTGAGGCTATTTTAGCAACCACTTTATAGAGAATGGCAAAAAAAAAGAGGGGTTTACTTGACAAATTGTTAACTGCCAGTCTAAAGCCTCATCTATGAAAAAAAATGCCAGAATGGAGTTGGGGAAAACCCAGCCCAGCCTTCTTAGAGCACCAGAGGAAGCTGACCAAGCAGCTTTTGTGACCTGTGGTCAGATATCCTGCAAACAGCAGTCAGCCTCTGAGAGAGGGGAACAGAAGAGGGAAAGGGCACACGGGGGTGGGGGAGTGGGGGCGGGGGGAATGTCAGTTCTACTTGTTTGTAACAGGGCTGGAGACACACACATGTGCAGAGACTGTTGCGAGAGCTGCCTCACTGTGCCTGTGTGCTTAGGACCCAGGACGAGCGCCCTGGAGCTGTAGAAGAAGAGAGACAAAGAAATACCAGCCAGAAAAATTAAGGACAAATAGGAGTAAAATTCATACTTTTCCACAACACCTTGTTTTTGCTTTTCTTTTGACAGCAGACACCATGGCAAAAAGTTGTTCCACAGGACAAATAGGCGCATGCCTGGAAGGACTCCCTTAAACCCTATACTCCTCGCCATGTTAGTTATCAGTCTCAAGTTGCATTTGAGGTGCTTTAGACTTTCTCTACTGGCTTTGGACTTCTGATGCCTTAAAAAGGGGGCTGGGAGAGCTGAGATCTGAGAAGGGAGGGAGGGAGGTAGGTAAGGAAGGATGTGAACTCACTGAAGCGCCTCAAATCTCCCAAACAAGACATGATCTTGGATGTGATCTGACAGTTTGCGATTCAGGACAGCACTGGCCCCTCTAATCACCCTCCAACTCCTCTCCCCCAAC